>PVJI01027112.1:0-17998 GCA_004026765.1 Micronycteris hirsuta
TGCTTGAGGGAAGGGTAGGAAGGAGCAGATATAAGATAAAAACTCAGTCTTTAGCACTTAGTTAAATGTCTTTCTACTACACCTTCTGGGGGAGTAAATGAGCTAATCAGAGTGTGAATGTGGCAGTAGAGATTTCTCTTGCTAAATTCTCTGTGAAGATGAAAATTACAATGCATTGCTAAGGTTATGATTTTAGGAATATCTTGACATGGTCATTTAAACCTCAAGAATTCTAAATGGAAAATGGCTTTAAGCAAGTGATAAAAAGAATGAATATATGTAGCACAGTAAGCAGCTGGGCCATCACCTCCTACTCTTTCCTTTTTAGGTTTCTATTAAAAAACTAAAATTTCAGAATTATTAGAAGGCACTTTAACTGTATATGTCATTTTTATGGACAACAGGGGCATAATTCTCTCTTAGCTGGCTTGCATCTGAAGAATACAAACTGAGCCAGACCCTTAAGCCTTCCTGAGCATACAAGGACTTGAGCATAGTCAGCTGTAGCAATTCCTGCCTGAACGTAACTGGGGAGAGGACTTACCCTAAAGTGAAATGCTGGGAATCTGACTATATTTGATTGATTTCTGAAAACTGAATCTGAAGCCTATTCTTTTTAAAGGGTTTCCTATATGTGTTCATGTAAATGCCACAAACGACTTTTGCTGCAATTGTTATAGTCAGATCAAGAGTCTCACTGCCAACGATTTTTAGGAGCATCTTGGCATGGTCATTTAAACTCCTAGAGAATGTAAGAAGTCGAGAAGTGAGAACTTCCTTAATTAAACTCAAAGGGTATCAACTTGGATATAAAATTCACTTGAAAAAGCATGGGATATTGAAAGAAATATGGGTTACTGTAGACTGGGTCCATGATTTGGGGGAGATGGTGGAGCCGCTGAGAAACAAACAAACAAACACACCAGTTTTCTAGAAGGTATTCAGTGGAGAAGGGAAGACCAGTTTGGGTAGACCAGAATCTCCAGGGCGGGAAAGTGAGACCTGACGATCAGAACTGCCACTTCCTAGGCAAGTTACTGGATTAATTAAGGCTTTATTCTTATCTGTAAAATGAGAAAGTGGCTTTTTGGCCGATCACATTTGAGGGTCAAATGATACCAGGGATGTCAGAGTGTTATGCAAATTGTGTGAAGCTTAAAAAACTAAGATGTGAGTGGCTCAGTTGATTGCAGGTTTGATTTCCAGTTAGGGCACATATAGGAAGCAACCTATTGATGTTTCTCATGTCAATGACTCTCTCTTTCTCTTCCTGTCTCTCTAAAATCAATGAACATATCCTTGGGTGAGGATTAAAAAAACAAAGGATGGATGCTGCTGGTAAGATCTTAAAAACACACATGCAAAAAAAAACTAAGGTATTATTTTTGTTCAGCTCAAAACATTTTCCCCAGAACATATAGAAATATACACTGCAAATCTGGAATCCCTAAATAGTGTTAGGGGTGTTTTTTAAGTATTTTTATTGATTATGCTATTACAGTTTTCCCAATTTTTCCCCCTTTATCTCTCCTCCACCCTGACCCCCAACCCTCCAGCATTCCCCACCCCTTAGTTCATGTCCATGGGTTGTACATGTAAGTTCTTTAAGTCCTCTGTTTCCTATGCCATTTTTAAATCTCTCCCCATCTATTTTATACCTACTAATTATGCTGCTTCTTCCCTGTACTTTCCCCCCTAGTCTTCCCTTCCCCCTCCCCACTGAACTCCCTCTGTGTGATGTCCATTTCTCTTCAAGTGTTTATTAGTAGGGGTGCAGTTCCAGTGGTGCGCCCAAATAAAAGGTTTCTTATGATCATATATGGCTTATAAATATGTTTTTTTTATGTCTAATGAACAGTTCTTAAATCTAAGAAAAGCAAAAGCCTACTGTCTGTCAATGACCAGTCTTTGAGCGCCATATTGGAAGCCACGATAGAGGCCCTGACTTCAGTCCAAGGAGAGGAAGAACTGAGCAGCCAGAGTGTCCTAGAGAGGCTGTTGGAAACCAAAAGGAATATGGCCTGGACCTCCAGACAGAACTCTAGAGCCATCCAGTTGGGTCCAGAGTGAGGGTTCTAGATGAAGGAGAGGCAGCCTCCACAAGAGATGTGGCTAAGCAGGTTGAGCCCCAAGGATGGATGACTCCAATCTAGTGGGCCTTGGACACTCAGACTTTCAGATGCATTTCCAGCTACAGTCTGCCCTGCTTCTTGGACTAGCCCTGGCCAGTCTGTTGCTCTTGAACTATTCTCTCAACTGGAGACTGAGAGCTGCATCAACCCCTCCTTCACCAAAGAGTCTTTGCCTGAAGGCCATGTGTGCCCCAGCCTGCCTGGACCTTGGCTATTGACAGGGGACCTCACTCCCTTTTTTAGCCTCATTTTTAATTTGAGGAGTTGCAATCCTCTCAAATAGGAGCTGTCTCTGAGATCAGCCTGTGGAAGGGCTCAGTTCCGACTGTTCCCATTCCTTCTTATAACTACCCTTCTCATTTTACTTCCTGACCCAGACCCACTGAAGCTCCGGACACTGACCACCTCACCCTGTTCATCACATTTTTGCTTTGCCCTCACACTCAGAAAGCTCAGGGGGAATTGGAGGTTTGAGTGTTTGGAGCGAGTGGGAGGGGGGTGGTAGGAGGATGGGGACAGGCTTGTGCATGCCTCTTCCCTTCAGGAGTGGGATAACAGCAAAAACCCAAGGAGGCGGAGCAGGGTGGGAGGGCTACCTACGACCGGAGGAGGTTCAGTTGACACACTGTGAGAGCAAACTGCCCTGTAAGGTAGTTTTGTAGCTTTTAAGGTTTTAGGTGTGCCCTTGGACCCTCTCTCATACCACACCGAAAATTTAACCCAAGATTTAAAAGCCTGGTTCAAGTGCAATGGTATGCTTTATCTGTCATTGTCATTAATCTAACATCATTATTTTAATAGTAAATATCCATTCTTCTGAGTACAAATTATTGCAGCCTATATGATATAAAAGTCTGAAGCTGGAGAAACTGTTCAGCAAGATTATTTTAAGAGAAAGAAATGAAATTTAATTTTAGATCCAAATGCCCCCACAGATGCATCTGGAGTTGGTGGCACATATAAAGCAGCTGAACACAGGTGACTGACTGCACCCCGTACCCCGAGGTCTCCTTGGAACGTGTTGCCACGGACAAATCACTTCTGCTCCACCCACCACTGCTGGCAACATTACCCAAAAGATGGAGCAGAATGAGGTTGGGAAATGGATATAAGATACTGAGACTTGGTCGAGAGAAGGTTAGGAGGTATTTGGTACCATAGTTCGTTTGAATACAGCTAATAAACGAAGACATAAAGGCTTCCACTGGAAACCCCACAGTTGAAAATACTAATAGTCTTGTCCTGCTGTGAAGCTGAATTCATTTTTTACCAACATTGCTTCCTGGAAGAGATCTTCCAGTAAGCTAAATTTCAAGCCTGCTATAAATTCAGGCCTAATATAATGTAATATTTCTTTTCTGCAAAGGAAAATAAAACCATTCAGCCCATGAGTAGATAGAAAAGTGATTTGGAGTTTGGCGTTCACGTGAAGTACAAATAAAGTCGTAAAACTAATATGCAGTAAGAGACGGGCCTTTTTGATGGCATATAAGAAAATGCACTAATAATAAATTTGCTCAAAGGATAAACTAATTTTTCTACCTAAAGTCCATCTGGCTGTCATCTTGAAATGAATATTTACTAAGGGAATAAAATAAAAGCATTTTATACCCACTAAAGGAATGTGTTAAAGTATATATGATGACAAAAATGTGATAGATGATGAGATGCACTGGGTTTTTATAATACTAGAAAAAATCACATTTTTCAGGAAGACTATGTTAAGAATATGTATTTGGCATCTAATGCACAGTTCTTCAATCAGGATGTGAAGTCAGCAAAACAAGAGATGGCCAATTTGGGGAAATGGGACTCAGCAGCTACCTCTGGAGAACCTCAATCTATCAATTATCAAGATGCCCAACAGGACGATGTGCTAGAAGTTCTCTATGCAGGCACCCCTGCACGCCTTCTACGGGGCAAGATCCTCTCTCACATTGCCCGTGGCACTGCTCCAAGCCAGTCACTTTACCTACCTGGCACAAGTGCCATTACCAAGAAACGGAGGTACAAAACTAGATTACCACTGAAGTGTTCTGGAACAAGGGAACGCCTTAGGTGCTGCCACCCTAATCTTGTGCTTCCTTCCCTCAAGCAGCCTCCTGATGGTGTCAGTGGGCTGGACTGGTCATGCTGGCAGCCCTGGAATTGGCCCTGCCATCCATGGAGAGGGGCACTTCCAGAATGGACCTCCCCCTTAGCATTTCTGCAGTCTCTTCCCTCACTCTCTTCAGAGCCAATTAGGGATCATTTTTCTCTTTTCCTGAGGACCATGAGTAATTCTGCTGTGTAGATGAAGACCACATTCTGAAAGGAAGGGCTTTTGTGGGTTGTGTTCCTGGGAGACTGGGACAGAGTGGACCAAATCAGCCACGGTTTGAATGGAACAGGATCTGCAGTCTGCTGGAAGGAACTTCACTACAGAAAACTAGTAGAAGAAAATGTTCAACAAGAGTCATTTATGAGTATGTGTTGGTAATTTTTTCTATTAATACAGCTCTCTCCCTCACCCGCTAAATTCCAAGCATCCACCAGAACTGATAGTTTCTACCTCTGAGTCAACTCTTTTCCATAACTCCCCCACCAACTCTAATTCAGGCCTTCGCCTCTCTCCTCTCTGCTACAAGATGGTCTCTGTGCCTTCAGTCTCATCCCCTTCCCAAAGATTGCCACAAATTGCATGTCATTCCTATGTTCAGCGCCTCCAGTAATTTCCTGTCACCCACTAGGATCAGCACTTCAGGGCACTGGTCACCTGGCTCCATTTCCCTCTATGGCCTTGTCTCCCATGGCTCTCCCAGCACCATTTTAAACATGCTTTCCTTCCCTCCCTCCCTGCCTAGAACATGCTCTGCCCTCTCCTCCCCAGACTGTCAGAAATCTTGGAGGCCTGATAAAATGCTGTCTTTCCTGGGAAGACTTCTCTCAACTCAGCAATCACACTTCTCTGTGCTTGCACATCGGTTTTCTCAACTTCTGTCACGGAAACCTTCAGAGTTTCTGAGAATTACAGTTTCTGAACCCAAGGCCATGGTCTGAACAGTGCAGTGTTGAGGCCACTGCTGTTCTGGAGAGTCTGAGGGGTGTTAGCACCCATGACTGTGGCCGCGTGTAAGGTTATCTGGGAGCGCTGGAGGGCAGGACAGTGGCACCTGGCCCCACAGTCATGACAGTAGCTGCTCATGAAAAGCTGGCTGTGTTAAACCAGCCTCATGAAACATTATAGGTAAATATAGTCCCCCTCTCCAGAAGGAGGGGAGGGTGGAGAATATTGTGATCTAGTCTCTCAGGCTAGTTAAAGCCATTATACTTGCCAACATTTTGGTTACAAGGGCCAGTGACCACCCCCTCCTATTTTTTTTGCCAGTTCTGTTCATTTGTCTGTAAAGGAAAAATGGTTTAAAAAACCCTTTCCCTTAGTTTTTAATATTGTGTAATGGCGGCATGTCATGTCATTAGAGCATTAAGGAAATAAAGTGGATACTCATCAGGTAGTTCTTCCAATTAAGGTGGAAATTAATTTAATGCATAAATCCTGTAAAAGAACACATCCATTTACTTGTCACTCAGATTAACACATGTTAATATTTTGTCATATTCACTTTATTTTTTTAAGACAAGAAACATTATAAATAAATATATTCTCTCCTTTCCCAGAAGGAATTTCTTCTGGTGAATTCCCTTTCTGTCTAAACAATTTTAAACTGGTTTTCTGCCACTTGCAACTGAAAGAGTTTTTACTAATCAATGTGCTTCTCATCCCACTTAGGACAGACAACTCCAGAGCTGACAACCACTTGTGTCTCCTCTGATTGTGTCTGACAAGTTGTTGGTGCATAACAAATATTCAGTAACATCAAGAACGGTTGTTTTACTATATGCCAAGTCACATGGTTGAAACAACTAAATATTTGGGAATTCTTACTTAAAAAACACAACCAACTATTTCTAGAGGAAGATAAGAATGCCTTTTATGATAGCAGGAGATTTGTTTGTTTCTTTGATTTTCACAGGTAAGCTTTTTTCTGTTTGAATTTTAAAAAGAAAAAAAAAACAATGTTCCTCCCACCAAAAGCACATGCAACAAAAGAAAAAATAGATAAATTGATTTCATCAAGATTAAAAATTTGTGCATCAAATGATACTAGCAAAAAAAAAAGGCAAACCACTGAATGAGAGAAAATATTTGCAAATCATAGTTCTGACAAGAAATTAATATCCAGAATATATTAAGACCTCCTACAATTCAACAACAAAAACCAACCAAACAATCCAATTTAAAACATGGGCAAAGAACTTGAACAGACACTTCTCCAAAACAGATATGCAAATGACAAACCAGCACATGAAAAGACGCTCAACATCACTAATATTTAGGGAAATGGAAATAAAAACCACAGTGAGATGCCACTTCATGTACATTAGGAAAGCTATTACAAAAAAACAAAAGCGGAAATATATCTCTGATGCTTTCAGTCAAGACAGAGGTGTAGGTAGACACTCCTTGCCTCACTGTACAACCATAAGAAGGAACACAAATAATTAAAAAATGAAAAACACCCAAAACTGCCAGGAAATCACTCAGAAAAATACCCAGAACTGCATGAAAGTCTAACAACCAAGGATTTAAAGAAGCCCTCTATTCATCCAGATAGATAGGAGGGGTGGACATGGGGAGTCAGGGTGGAGAGGACTTGATGTAGGGGTGGCAAGGGGGGTTGCAGAGAGGTAGCAAGGCAACAGCAGCTGGCAGAACAGGCAGCCCCACATTCATGTGTGGTGGATAAAAATCAGGGAGATACCTTATGAGCCAGTAAGCCCAGCCCTAGGCTGGACCACATAGCGCAGAGCTCTAGCACTGGGAAAAAGAAAGCTTTGTAACTTCTGGCTGTAAACCCAGTGGGGGTTGGGGTGGCAGAAGACACTGCCGGCCTCACAAGAAAGCCCTGAATGTTCACAAAACCACCCACCCTGGGAACCACCACCAGGACTGCAGCTGAAGGTGCGCCAGTCTCACACAGGAAGTGGGTGAAGTGACTGGAAATGGGGTGAGGGCCAGGCAAGCCCAAGAAGTCAGCCAGCAGCAGCACTGTCCCCTCTTCAACCCCCACCCGCACAGAGCCATGGTTGCCCCGCCCTGGCAAATAACCAAGGCTCCACCCCATTTGACTAAACAGGTGCACTAAAATGGAATGAAAGTGCCTCTACCTAGTACACTGGGAAGGTGCCAAAATAAAGAGACAAAGAAATATGACCCCAATGAAGGAACAGAATAGAATCCCAGAAAAAGAACTAAATGATGCAGAGATAGCCTACCTATCAGACACAGAGTTCAAAACATTGGTGATCAGAGTGCTCAAAGATCTAACTGAGTGAGGCAAAAGCATAAGGAAAGAAATGAAGGGCCTACTAAGGGAAATAAATAAAAATCAACAGGAAACCAACAGTGAAGGGAAGGAAGTCAGGATTCAAATCAATGATTATAAGGAGGAAATAACCATTCAAACAAAACAATATGAAGAAACAAGAATTCCAAAAAGACCCCCCAAAACATGAGGGGAGTTTAAGAAGACTCTGGGACACCTCCAAAAGGGTCAACATCCAAATCATAGGGTTGACAGAAGGAGAAGAGGAAGAACAAGAAATTGAGAATTTATCTGAAAAAATAATGAAAGTAAACTTTCCTTATTTGGCAAAGGAAATAGACATACAAGTCTGGGTAGCACAGAGAATTCCAAAGAAGTTGGACCTGAAGAGGATCACACCAAGACACATCATAACTAAAATGCCAAAGATTAAAGATAAAGAGAGAATCTTAAAACAGCAAGAAAAAGGCAGAGAGTTACCTACAAAGGAGTGCCCATATGACTATCAGCTGATTTCTCAAAAGAAACTTTGCAGGCAAGAAGGGACTGGCAAGAAGTATTAAAAGTGATGAAAAGCAAAGACCTACAGCCAAGATGACTGTATCCAGCAAAGCTATTATTTAGAATTTAAAGACAAATAAAGAGCTTCCCAGACAAGGTAAAGCTAAAGGAGTTCATCATCACCAAGCCCTTATTATATGAAATGTTAAAGGGACTTATTTAGGAAAAAGAATATCAAAACAATGAACATTAAAATGACAACAAACTCACAACTATCAACAACTGAATCTAAAAAACAAAAACAAAAACAAACTAAGTAAACAACTAGAACAGGAATAGAATCGTAGATATGGAGATCATTTGGAGGATTATCAGCTGGGAGGGGGAAGGGAGAGAATGGGGGTTAAGGTACAGGGATTTGGAAGCATAATTGGGTAGGTACAAAATAGACAGGGGGATGTTAAGACTAGTATAGACAATGGAAAAGCCAAAGAACTTATATACATAACTCATGGACATGAACTAGAGGTGGGGAATGCTGGAGGGAAGCGGGGAACCAGGTGAAGAGGGGTAAAAGGGGAAAATTGGGACAACTGTTATAACATAATCAATAAAATATACTTTAAAAAACAAAAATAAAAAAAAGCAAAAACTCCAATAAAATATCAAGTGTTCATTCTTGGTGAAGATAGGGAGAAATTGGATTATTGGTAAGAATGTAAAATGGTGCAGCTGCTGGAAAAACAACATGGTGATTCCTCAAAATGTTAAAAATATACCTGGCTGGTGTGGCTCAGTGGATTAAGCACCAGCCTGTGAACCAAAGAGTCGCCGGTTCTATTCCCAGTCGGAGCACATGCCTGGGTTGCAGGCCAGGTCTGTAGTTGGGGGTGCACAAGAGGCAACCACATGTTGATGTTTCTCTCCCTCTCTTTCTCCCCCACCCCCATCTAAAAATAAATCAATAAAATATTTTAAAAAGTTAAAAAATGTTAAAAATATAATTACCATATGACCCAGTAACCATACTTCTAGGTATATACTCCGAAGAATGGAAAGCAAGGGCTTGGACAGATATTTGTACAGTGGTGTCAAGGTCGGCATTATTCACAATAGCTGAGAGGTGAAAGCAAACCAAGAGTCTATTGATGGGTGAATGGATAAACGAAATGTGAGATACACATGCAATGAATATTATTCAGTTTTAAAAAAGAAGAAAATTGTGACACATGTTACAACATGGATGAATCTTGAAGACAGTATGCTAAGGAAATAAGCAAGATAAAAAAATTACAAATATTGCATAATTCTCTTATACGAGGGACCTAGCATAGTCAAATTTATGGAGACAAAGTAGAGCGGTGGTTGCCAGGGGCTGTGGGGGAGGGCAAATAGGGAGTTATTGGGTACAAACAGGGAGTTGACGGGTAAAGTTTCTGCCTGAGACGATGAAAGGTTCTGGAGATGGACATCGGTGATGGTTGTACCATACTGTGAGTGTGCTTAATGCCACTGGGCTGTACACTTCAAAATGGTACAATTTGTTCTGTGTGTTTTACCACCACAACAAAAAAGCAATGATTCTTGAGGTAAATCTATAGAGACAGATAGTAGATTAGTGGTTGACCTCCAGGAGGCCGTGCGGAAGGTGATCTCCGAGACTGAGACCAAATGGACCTCCCTGCTCCCGGCTGGCTGAGGTTATTGGGCTCAGACCTGCAACGACACCTGCTAGCCCCAGCACAAGCATTGGCCTTTGGTTAGAGTTGGGTCCCTGAGAATCTTCCCAGATGATCATGCTGTTATCATCGCCATCTTGTAATGCACCATGAATAATATATCTGCCAGCACATCACGTAAACCACTTTGTTTAATGCAAGCCACCAAGCATCTCTAAAGTAGGTACCATTGCTTCATTTTATAGAAGTAAAAACTGAGAACATGCAGAGGTCATGCAATATAGTGGCATCTCAGCACGAATAATTGCGCTAGTGGACCCAGGTCTCTGCATGCACAACCCTTGCTGTCCACCCACCGCTCAGACAGGGCCAAACAAAGCCATGTGTTTTACTTCATCATGACGTTGACACAAGGTCGAAGTGCTGAGACCCTGAATCAATTCTTGTTCCTGTCTTGAGCACTGTCATCCAAACTTCTGCTTCTGTGATCCAGCCTTTATCACTGTGGGCGTGGCTGCTTGCCCCGCACAGCATCCAGTCAGTCAACCCTCCCTGGCTTGCCCAGTTCTGTCACACCTGCACGAAGCACATGGTAGCTGCGTAATAAACACTTGTTATATGTAATGTGCTCCTCCAAAATATCCGGACACAGGGACTGGAAGAAGTTCTAACTAAGAGATTCTAAAAAACATTACAACTTTCTGTCCTAGGTAACAGGAAGCCATAGGTCCACCTTGTCCCAGACTGGGCCAGTCCCTTGCTCTTGCCTCAACAAGGGCCCCTGGGGGACCCCGCCCAGCCAGGACATTGGCTCTTCCGCACAGCCAGTTTTCAGGGTCTTTAAGAAAAGAATATGTATATAGTCTTTTTCCTTACTGGAAAAGTAATACAAAATTTTCTCGTTTTTTCTCTTAATAAAAGAAAAAGAGAGAAATGTAAGCACAAATAAGAAAATTAATATCACCTTCAGTACCACGGCTGAGCAGTAATTAAGGCTAACCTTTGGTTTTATACCTTGAAGTTCTTTTCTAAGTCTGTATGCATATTTACAGAATGTGCTCATGTTGTTTTGTAATCTCTTTAAAAAGCTACCCAGAGAGTGAGCATCTTTCTATAACATGAGGAATTATTCTACAACAACATGTTTGAGGTCTGCTTGTCCTTCATCATTGTAAGTAATCTCTTATTTTTGGATGTTTAGGTTTTTAAAATGATCACTATTATGGTGAATTATTTAGTAAAAATTCTATGACATGATCTACATGCACATTCATGAATATTTTCAAATGATAAATCACCAAATGTGGAATTCTGTGTTTACACAGAAGTTAAAAAAACTTCAAAAATAATTATAAAAACAATATACTCATTATATATAATATAAAAAATACATGCAAACTGAAGCAAGAAAAGACTCAGTATTACCTATAATAACTTCTCCCCCACCCAAACAACCACTGGTAATTTTTTATCTTACTTTCTTCCAGGGCTTTTCAATGTATTACAGAAGTATAATCACTTACTTTACATAAGTTTGTATTCAGTAGTTTTTACTTTATATTATGTGGCAGGGGTAATTCATGTTTGCTCAAAATTTTCCCCATTCTTTGTGTATTTCAAGGGTTTTTCCTAGAGGAAAAATGCAAAGCTGCTTAAACACTATTAATATTTACAGTAAATGTTGGGCTGTTTGAGGACCGTCTGCTGACCAGGCCTTTAGACGCCAAGGGAAGAAGAGGTTGGGCCCTGGGCCTTGGTTGGAGAGCTGGAGGCCTGCCTAGCATGAAGGGGTCTGGGTGGGCAAGGTGGGAGTTAGGAGAGGGCTTCCATCCTGCTCAGGGGCAGTTGCTGGGGAGATGATGGTGCCTCACTGCCCGCCCAGGGTGGTTCCGAAGGATGGAGGCCCACAGAGGCCTCCCTGTCTCACAAGGGTTCCTGATGCCCCAGGACGGCACAGCAGCTACGAAACTGCTGGGCCTGAAGGGACGGAGCAGGCTGGGATCCTGAGAGTATCAGAGGGAAGTATTTATTAATGAAACACTTCTTGGGCAGGGGCTGGAAAGTCAGTGATGAATAAGATAGACGAATGACCCCTTCTCACAAGAGTGTATCATTCAGTGTGAAAGACAGAATAAGTAAAAAAAAGACATCTTGTAGGAAGTAATAAAAGCTCTGCCAAGAAAGAATTAAACTCTGCTGAAGTGATAAGGCATGACCTCAGAGGAAATGACTCTTCAGCTGAAGAGGGCCACACGATGACCGCGGAAGGTCATCTCAGGCAGAGAGACAGCTAGGACAGAGGCCAAAGCGTGTAGCCAGGAACATCTGAAGAACCCAAAGGAGGCTCCTGTGGAGGGGACAGTGAGAAGGAGGGGAGGCGGGAGTCAGGGCCAGGAGCACAAGGGCTTTGTAAGCCAGGATGAGCGACTGTGTGTTGGCCTGTAGGGAACAGGAAATCATGGGAGGGGTCTGAGCAGGAAGAAGCGTGACCTGAGAGAACCTTTAAAACATCAAGCTGGATGCTCTGTGGAGGATCAGATGGAGCTAGAGGGCACTCTGGGAGGCCAGGCAGGGAAGTGGTCCAGTGCGTGAGGTGATGGGCCAGCTTGGCATGCGGAGGGCCTGGGTGTGCCTCAGAGGCTCAAGTTCGCTCGTAATCACGATGTGATGTGGGAGTGGGAGAATACAGCTGGAGTTTCGATTTAAGCAACTCAGGGGGTTGCGGCTCAGGGAAGGATTGATTTACTGAGACAGGAAAAGGTGGGAGAGGAATGAATAATATTTGGGGTAAAATTTCCTACTAGTTAGGGGGATGAAGGCCTGATTTGGATTTAATTTCACAGAAGAACATAAAGAAATGGTTATTTCTGACCCACCCTTGAAGTCAACTCTGCCTTCTCTCTCTCCCTCCCTTTCTCCTGTTGTACTTTGTGGGGTCTGCTGCTATTTAGGACGCTTCTCTTATATTCCTAGTATATTTTTAAATTTGTTAAGGGCAGGTGTGGTTCTGTTTTCCCTTACATTTCTGTATTCCCTTCACTTATTAATTATATGTTAAGTACATCATGGGGCTCAAATTGTACAGATGGAATATAAATATTATTTTATATGTGCCAAAAGAGTAATTGGTTAATATGAAGCAGAGACAAGAAAATTACATTTACTCTGAAGCAACAACATACCAGGCATATTCTCACACATTAACTCATTGGTCTTTCAGAGAAAGCACTATTATGCCAACTAAATAAATAGGAGCACATGTAACCCACTCAAGGTCACAGACAAAGTGCTGAAAGCAGAATGAGAAGCCATGTCTGTCTAATCCAAAGCCCATATTTTCCAGCAACCATTATTGTACATACATTAGATAAGGCTGCACTTTGCACTTAGATAATTTGCTCTATGTGACTATTAAAAGTGTTTTATGAGTATTTATGTTATTTTATTTTTATTTTTAGAGAAAGGGGAAGGGAAGGAGAAAGAGAGGGAGAGAAACATCAAGGTGTAGTTGCCTCTCACATGCCCCCTACCAGGGACCTGGCCTGCAACCCAGGCATATGCCCTGACTGGGAATCGAACCAGTGACCCTTTGGTTCGTAAGCCTGCACTCAGTCCACTGAGCCACACCAGCCAGGGCTGTTTTATGAGTATTTGATAACAAAAATTCGGAGGTAAATAATACATTTTCTTAAGCCTCTTTGGAAAAAAGAGACTAGATTTTCCACTTAAAATTAATCTAGCAGCGTAAGAATGAAAATTTCCCTTCTGCGTCAGTTCCCTATGGCTGCTGTAACAGATTTCTACAAACTTAGTGGTTTAAAACAACTTTTCTACCCGGTAGTTTTGAGGTCAGAAATCAAAATTGGGTCTTAGTGGGCTAAAATCAAGGTGGCAGCAGGGCTGTGTTTCTTCTGGAGGCTCTCGGGTCATCCACGTCCTGGCCTTTTCCAGCTCCTGGAGCCCCTGCCCTGGCCCCTGCACCGCCCCTGCCTCCACCTTCAAAGCCGGCAGGTAGTGTCCCTCAGTCTCTTTCTGGCTCTGATCTCTGCTCGCATCTCTCACACTGACTCTGCCTTCCTCTGTGATTACATTGGCCTACCCGGACAATCCAGGATACCCTCTCCATTTCAAAATCCTCCATTTAACCAGAGCTGCAAAGCCCCTTTTTATATATGAAGTAACAAACACAGGTTCCAGGAATCAGGATAGAGATGTCTCAGGTGGGGAACGCCATTATTCGGCCTATCGCATTCCAAGGAAATCTGTTTTATAATCCAAAATGCTTTCTAAAACTCGAATTTATCTCTCAACATTTTCTTACCTCTCATTAATATTTTTTTAAAGATTTTATTTATTTATTTTTAGAGAGAGGGTAAGGGAGAGAGAAAGAGAGGGAGAGAAACAGCAATGTATGGTTGCCTCACACATGGTCCTCACTGGGGACCTGGCCCGCAACCCAGGCATGTGCCCTGACTGGGAATCGAACTGGGACCCTCTGGTTCCCAGCCCGCACTCAATCCACTGAGCTACGCCAACCAGGGCACCTCTTATTAATATTAATCTTACTCTTAACAGTAACCTCTCTTAATAACTTCTTGTGTGTTCTCCAGTAATTTCCTCTGCATATCCAGGCACAATTTATTTATTTTTCTGTTTCCACCAAATGATAGCATAATATGATACTCACTCTTCTTCAACTTTTAAAGAAGTTGTAATATATTTTAGAGATTTTTCCATGTTGCCACATGCAGCTCTATCTTGTCCCCCCCCCCAATTTTTTCTTATTGTGGTAAAATACACATAACACAAATTTACCATTTTTTATCACTTTTAAGTGTACAGTTCAGTGGCGTTAAGCACATTCATAATGCTGTGCAGCCGTCACCACCACCCACTCCAAATCCTTTGCATCTTATAAAACTGAAACTGTACCTATTAAACAAGAACTCTCCATTCTCCTCTCCCCTCAGCTCCTGGCAACCGGCCTTCTACTTTCTGTCTCTATGATTTCAACTACTTCGGGTATCCATATAAGTGGAATCATATCATTTTGTCTCTTTGTGACTGTTTTATTTCACTTAGCATAATGTCCTCAAGGCTCATTTATGTTGTAACATATTGCAAAGTTTCCTTTCTTTTTAAGGTTGAATAATATTTCACTGTATGTATAGACCACATCTCGTTTATTCATGCATGTATCCAAGGACACATATATGGCTTCCACATTTTAGCTACTGTGAGTAATGCTGCTGTGAACATGGGTGTACAATGTTCTCTCCAGAACATGCTTTCGGTTCTTTGGGTGGCTACGCAGAAGTGGAACTGCTGGCCCATATGGTACTATCTTTAATTTCTTAAGAAAATGCCATCCTGTTTTCCAGAGTGGCTATACCATTTTACCTTCCCACCAATAGTGCATAAGGGTTCTAATTTCTCTACATCCTTGTTAACACTTGGTGTTTTCTGTTTTGGTTTTTTTTTTTTTATATTAACTATTCTAGTGAGTATGAGGTAGTATATCATTGTAATATTATGATATATTGCATTTCCCTAATGATTAGTGATGATGAACATCTTTTCACGTGTTTAGACACTATGTGTATATCTTTCTTGAAGAAATGTCTATTCAAATCCTTTGGCCATTTTTGAATTGGGTTGTTTGTTTTTGTTGTTGGGTTTTAGAAATTCTCTATGTGTCCTGTATATTAATACATTACCGTATATATGACTTGCAAGTATTTTCTCCCATTATATAGATTGCTTTTTTACTGTGTTGATAGTGTCTTTTGAAGCACAAAAATTTTAATTTGCATGAAACTTTATTGATATATTTTGTCTTTTTTTCTTGTGCCTCTCACGTCATATCCAAGAAATCATTGCCAAATCCAGTGATGGGAAGGTTTGCTCCTATGCTTAATCTAAGTGTTTTATATTTTTAGGTCTGACGTTTAGGTCTTTGATCAATTTTGTGTGGTTTTTGTGTATAGTGTAAGGTAAGTGTTCAAATTCATTCTTCTGCATATGTACACTCATGGGCAAAGTAGGTTTTTAGTTGTCTCTGGAAAAAGACATGCAGGTTATGATGATTACAATAGCTTTATAACTCGAAAGCATGCCACAATGACACAGGGCACGTAGGTACAATCTCACAAGTGCTCAGATTGCTGGTCTTCATTATTTACACGTTCTTGGAGTGTACTTGCTACACTCAACCACACTTTGGCACGGAGTTCTTTATTGTCATCAATTTCTTGGCATGCTGTAAACCTACTTTTGCTCATCCCTGTATATCCAGTTTCCCCAGAACTGTTTGTTGAAAAGACTGTCCTTTTCCCCACTGAATGGGTGTGACGCCGTTGTCAAAAATCATTTGACCATGTATGTGAGGGTTTACTTCTGGCTATCCATTTTATTCTGTTAATCTATATGTCTGTTTTTTTAAAACATATATTTTTATTTTTCAGTTATGGTTGACATTTAATATTGATTAGCTTTAGGTGTGCAAAACAGTGATATCCACATAACTTATAAAGTGATTACTCAAGGCTAGCACCCATTTGAAACAGCACGCACAGTTACCACAATACTATCAACTACATTCCCTATGTTGCACTTTACATCCCTGTGACTGTTTTTATAACTGGCAATTTACACGTCTTGATCCCTTCCCTTTCTTCACTCAATCCCCCACTGCCACTCCATCTGGCAACCATCAAAATGTTTTCTGTATTTATGACTCTGCTTCCATTTTGTTTGTTCATTTACTTTGTTCTTTAGATTCAACATATAAGTGAAATATACGATATTTGTCTTTCTTTGTCTGTCTTATTTCACTTAGCCTAATATTCTTTAGGCCCATCCATGTTGTTGCAGATGGCAAGATTTCATTCTTATTTTCATGGCCAAATAAATATATATGTATCATCTCTTTATCCATTCATCTATTGATGGACACTTAGGTTGCTTCCATATCTTGGCTATTGTAAATAATGTTGCAGTGATCATAGGGAGGCATATGTCTTTTCAAATTAGTGTTTTGGGTTTTTTTTTTGATAAATATCCAGAAATAGAATTTCTGGGCCCTTCTTTGTCTTGTTATAGCCTCTGTTTTAAAGTTTATTTTGTCTAAGTATTGTCTGCCACAGCTTTTTTTCATTTCCATTTGCCTGAAATATCTTTTCTATTCCTTTACTTTTAGTCTGTGCGTTTCTTTCAATCTGAAGTGGATATCTTGTAGGCACCATATGTAACCGTTTTGTTTTGTTATTCATTTAGCCGCCATATGTTTTTTGATTGGAACATTTAATCCATTTGCAGTTAAAGAAATTGTTGTTAGATATGCATTTGTTTCTTCTTTTTCTTCTCCTCCTCTTACTCTTCCTCCTCCTCCTCCTTCTTTTTCTTCAAGAAGGTCCTTTAACTTTTTATAATACTGCACTCCTTGAGCTTTTTCCTGTCTGGGAAGCTCTTTATCTGCTCTTTGATTTTAAATGATAGCTTTGTAGAGAAGAATAATCTCAGTTGTAGGTCTTTGCTTTTCATCACTTTGAATATTTTATGCTAATCCCTTTGACCTGCAGTTTCTGTTGAGAAATCAGCTGACAGTCTGACGGGCACTCCTTTGAGGTAACTTAACTGCTTTTCTCTTGCTGCTTAAAAAGTTTTTCTCTCTGTCATGTTAATCATATGGGTTCTGGTGTGGGCCACTTTGAGTTCATCTCGTTTAGGACTTTCTGTACTTCCTGGAGTTTTATGTCCATTTCCTTCACCTGATTAGGAAAAATTTCCATCATTATTACTTCAAATAGGTTTTCAATTTTTGTTCTCTTTTTTCCTTCTTGTACTCCGATGATGAAAATGTTGTTACACTTGATGTTGTCCCAGAGGCCCCTTAAGATATTCTTATTACTTTCTGGATTCTTTTGTCTTTCTGCTGTTCTGATGGGGTGTTTTAAGCTACCTTTTCCTCTAAATTTCTGATTCGATTCTCTGCTTCATCTAATCTACTATTGATTCCCTATAATGTATTCTTCATTTCAGTTATCGTGTTTTTTATTTCTGCCTGATTCATTTTTGTGCTTTCTAGTTTTGTTTTTATGTTTCTTATCTCTTTGTTAAAGTTCTTACTGAGTTCACCTACTCTTCCTCTAAGTTCATTGAGCATCCTTAACCAGTGTTAAGGAACTCTGCATCTGGTAGATTTCTTGCCTCCTTTGTGTTTAGTTCTTTCCTGGAGATTTGTTCTGTTTTTTTCATTCAGGAACTGTTTCTTTGTCTCCTCCTTCTGGTTGTCTGTGTGTGTGTGTGTGTGTGTGTGTGT
>PVJI01027113.1:0-18115 GCA_004026765.1 Micronycteris hirsuta
TTTTGTCCATGTGTCCTTTATAGCAGTTCCTGAATACCCTTGTCCCCCTTCTCCCCTTCCCCCTCCCCTCTGGTTACTGCCAGAATGTTCTAAACTTCATTGTCTCTGGTTCTATTTTGTTTCTCTGGTTGTATTTTGCTTGCTTACCTCACAAGCGTCTTGGCTGTGACTGATCTGAATTCCCCGGTAGCTGATCTGGACTCGGTGCCTTCGCTCATGAGTCCTCATACGAAACTTTTTAACATTTCATATAGTAGAGGCTGCATGATGATGTACTCCTTGAACTTGACCTTATCTGAGAAGCACTTTATCTGCCCTTCTATTCTAAATGAAAGTTTTGCTGGATAGATTATTCCTGGTTGTAATCCCTTGCTTTTCATGATTTGAAACATCTCTCTCCAGCCCCTTCTTGCTTGGAAGGTCTCCTTTGAGAAATCCACTGACAGTCTTATGGGGATTCCTTTGTAGGTAACTGTCTCCTTTTCTCTTGCTGCTTGTAAGATTCTTTCCTTACTCTTGACCTTGGGTAATGTAATTATGATGTGCCTTGGTGTGTTCCTCTTTGGGTCCCGCTTCTTTGGGGTTCTCTGAGCTTCTTGGATTTCCAGGAAGCCTATTTCCTTTGCCAGATCTGGGAAGTTTTCCTTCATTATCTGTTCAAAAATACGTTCAATTTCCTGGTCTTTCTCTTGTCCTCTGGCAGCCCTATGATCCAGATGTTGGGTTGTTTACAAATGTCTCTGAGGTTCCTGAGACCCTCCTCATTTTTTTTAATTCTTGTTTCTTCCTTCTGGTCCACCCCATTGGTTTGAGTCCCAGCTTCCTTTTTTTCCCTGTTGGTTCCCTGTAAATCTCCCTCCATTATCCTTATCGTATTCTTCATTTGTTCAATTATTCGCATCCACCTATCTTCCAGTTTTGTTAGCAATTTGATTATAGCATTTTAAATTGTGCATCTGATAGGTTGACTGTGTCGTCATCCGTTAGTTGTAATTTGTTCTGATCTTTCATTTTGGCCATTTTCATTCTTTTTATCTCGGTGCACTTGTCGCTTAGCCGGTGCCAGAGACCTGGGTCGCTTTTGAATGACGTTGCCTCTGGGGGCAGGGCCTGGGAGAAAGCAATAGTGACCTCTGATCACCGCGGCTCCCGTCACTCCTCCGCTCCCCAGTTCCCCACCGCCTTTTCTGCCAGACTCGGTTCTGCTGGCTGCCACTGGCCTCTCTCCGGCAGCGTCGCCAGCCTGCGGGATTCCCCTGTTGTTCGGGGGTCGCGCCCTGTTCAGGCGCTCGAGGTGTGAGTCCCTCCATGAGAGCTGCCTCTCATTCCGCTCCTGCACTTGGTTCTGCCCCGCTTACCGGCCTGGATGTTTGTCTTCTCCTACCTCCTGGGTGTCAGACTTCCCTTCAGTTCGATTCTGTCTGTTCTGGTTGTTTACTTTTTCGCTACTGCGTTCGTTGTTTAGACACTCTGGATGTGCGGGCGGCGAGTGCGTCCACCTACGCTGCCATCTTGGCGGAAGTCCTCACAACTTGTTTTAATAATTTCAGGTACTAGTTGTTGAGGACCTACTAAGTTCTAGGAACTACACGAGGTGCTTTTCTTAATTATCATTTCTATCCATTACAGCAACCTTGTGAGGTGGACATGATTATCTCCATTTCTCCTTTTCACTATGTCAGTCCTGTGAATTAGAAGGCCCCATGCCATTTTATGGAGACAAAACTGAAGTCACCTTGGGTCACACCTGACAAGAGTGGGAACTGGAAGGCAGATCTGCCCAACTCCCAAACCCACTCTCTGCCTTCATCTCTCTGAATCTGTTTCCTCATTAGTACCATGGGAATAATGCCATCTTTGGAAGGTTAAGAAAATAAAATAATATATATTGACTAAAAGGCCTCAAACTCAAGCTCTCTTTGGCCAGTTTAGCAGGGATGTATTTAATTTGAGGAACACAATGCTTTAAATTTTTTTAATCTGAACCAAACAGGCAGGTGATGTTCTCTTCAGTTAAGCACAAATCCCTCTATGCCCTATTGTACTCACCCAGCTGATTCACTATTTGTCTTTTCCCAACTGGCCCCTAAAATTACGTTATACACATTACGTTGTGACCCCCATCCAATGGACAGGGCAATGAAGTGAAGAGGTCACATTCTGTTCCACAGTGATCCAGGAGGAGTGAGAAACGCAGGTGGGTGATGGCAACAAGGAAGGGATCTTTTCCAGATCCTCAACTCACCTGAGGCCATTACCAAGAACGTGCCTGAGTTGAGAGTTCACGTCACCCTCTCCCGCTCTAGAAAAGAGGACAATCCCTTCACCCTTCCCACAGGACTCCAGGAGCCAGTCCAGGAAAACTTCACTAGTAATAAACAAGCAACAGACTTTCCATCTTTCCCATGACCTTCCCCTAGGACTTTCCATCTTATGGTCTGTGAAGGGTAAGGCTGGTTGGACATACTGAGCATTTTGGTCTTTGTTAGAATGTTCTATATTCAGATGTATGATAGAGGGAGGTGATAATTTCTATTTAATAATTTCACTTCTTACATTCTTCAACTAGTGTCCAAGAATGCATGACTGGTAGCAGGAGGAGTCTTAGACGCCAAATCCCCAGGACAGATCAGGTCTGTGAACTGAAAGCTGCTGAGGAAATAGACCTTAAAGGTAAAAGGAGGAGGGAACAGGTGACAGGGGCTCTCAGTCCATCCCATGGTATACTAACTAAATTTTCTTATTTTCTGTATTCCTTATGCTCTCATATCTGGTGCCTCACTGATGGGGAGAGACTGCCCCTCCCAGGGTTAGCCAATTCTTAGAGAAGGCAAAGGACTCACCTGTGAGTGCACCTTTCATATGCAAACCAACCAATCCAGAGTCCACATCCTCACCACCTCTTATGTGAGTTCTCACACTTTGGCCCACAATTCCCCTGCCCCAGTCACCTTCAAGACCAAGTACTAGACAGTCAGGGAGATCCCCCATGCACCAGAGCCCAATGAAATTATTCAAAGTAGCTGATCCTAAACCTGCTTACTCCTACTTGCCCTTTCCTTCCTGTTGAAACCAGAAGAAAGACTCTGGCTCGTGCTTTCCTCCCATTCTGTTGGCCTCCCGACTGAGCCTGGTGCTTTTTCATGTGGCCCTGCATGACAATGCTTGCTCCTACACTTGGGATTTGTGATTAATAAATTATTTTCTCAAAGGCAATTGTATCCTGATCTGTTGGCCTCACCATACCTGAGTAAGAATAAAACCTATGTTTTAAAACACATAGCTCCAATATGTCTTTGTTCATAGGGCAAAAATTCTTTATTTCTGGGTCCCCAATTAAATGACCATAATCAGCCAATTCATTGAGCAGCAGTTAGCAAATATATTGAGATTGCCTGCAGTGAACAATAAATATTCCAAGCAATGTATATGGCAAAAAGAAATGGAAGACCAGGTCCCAGTCCTCAGGAGCTTACAATCTCAGCATTTCCAATCCTATTGTTAGAAGATGGACATTAAGATGTCTTCCCCAAGCCCATGACCTATGAGTGCATTTCAGAAAATGTGTCCCATGGAGCAGCAATTCCAGAGAATGCTCAGAGGGAAAGAGATGAGTACTCAAATGACTTGGGGAATCATTGTTTCTAGAGAATCACAAAGCAGACTTTCATATTAAAATCTTGGAAAAAAAATTTAAAATTCCAGTGTTTGGAACAGTTAAAAGTTCCAGTTCATTGCTGGAATTGTTTTTTTACAAATTTTACCTGAGACGACTATTCACAAATATTGACTGCCCATGAAACTCATTGTCAGAATGTATTTCAGGACACACCGGCCCATAATAAACAAATACTTAACTGTTCCTTATTGAAGTTATATGAGAAAGTTCAGAATTTAGGTCCAATACACCATTTTGTCAACTGATAACTTACTATGCTTTGTTATTTCTGAAGATATAATTGATCCCAAAAACCATCGCACAGACAAAAGATGGAAAAAATAATGTGGCAGAAGGTGTTAGATGCCTCCTAATATCCCTTCTCCCCTCATAAAAGAATCCTGATTTTATTGGGAGGGGCAACATGCCCAACTAACAGACTACATTTCCCAACATCCCCTATAGTTAGGTATTGCCAAATAAGTACTTCTGCCAGTGAGGCAGTGGTGGCAGGACTTCTGAAAAGACTTCTTAAATAAACTAACTCAGATAGTGAGTCCATTTTGCCCATTCACAGCTCTTTAGTCCTGCTGTCTGGAATGTAGATGTGATTGCAGGAGCTCCACCAGCCATTTTGGACCACGTGGTAAATGGGAGCTATGAACTGAGGATGTATGAGCAGAAAAGCAGAAGAGGCCTGGGTCTCTGCTGACATTGTGAAGCTGCCATATCAGTCCAAGAATGCCTATATCTGGATGTGCTCTATATAACAAAGTAAACATGTTTAAATTACTGTTATATAAGGTTTTCTTTTATGAGCAATGGAGCCAAATCTTAACCAAAGAAAAGAGACTAACTACTTAGAGACTTTATTGGTACTTCTGGTACATCATTCCATTAAACTTCCACCTTCCCAGCTGTTCTTCAAGCAAAAATGATCTATTACCTGATAACCAACAGCAAAATTCCCCTTCCATCTAGGGATTCCTTGTCACCCTAGAATCTTAGCCTGTGGCCCTTTGTCCTTGCTGCAGGATAAGAATTATGCTTTTCTTGCCAGATTCCTTACAGAGTTATGCCACAAGGGTTTTCCCTGATCATTGCTTTTCACAATGTAAATTTATCCTGTAAATCTTATTTTCATTTCCTTGCATGCATCTCCATTTTGGATGGAGCCTCTCACTGCAAGGTTGCCATGTCATTCAGTTGTGATATTTTCTCCTGTTTCCTATTCCTTTTTCTCCATCTATCAGGAATTGAGTTTCCAGTAAGAGGAAGTTTCTTTTTGACTCAGTAAATTAGTGTAAGAAGAGAAGCAAAACTATTTTGATTAGAATATGTTTGCTTTTCCAGCTGTCTAATCCAAATTCAAAAGCTCCCTATTTACCTCTCTGTGTGCAAAACGAAAATGAAGCAAGGCCCACCAAAGAAATACAAGGCTTTTACAGAACAAAAATATTGATTCTTCATCTTAGAAATAATTTCATCTCAGGAAAAGCTTGTAACAGAGTTTGTTCTCTTATTTTGAGCTAACTACATATGCTAAGTGGAATATAAGAGTTGAATTCTGTGAAAATTGATTTAGTCCTTTTCAGCTGCTATTTAAAAAAATACCACAGACTGGGTAAGTTTTAAGCAACAGAAATTTATTTCTCACAGTTCTGGAGACTGGAAATCCAAGATCTGGGTTTTAGCAGGGTTAGCAGGGTTTCTTCCAGGCTGCAAATGGTTGACCTCTCTGTCTTCACATGGTAGAAGGGTCTAGGGAGCACTTTGGCATCTCTTTTATAAGGGTACTAATCCCATCATGACCTAATCACTTCCCAAAGGCCCCATCTCCTAACACTATCACATATAAATTTTGGAGGGACACAAACATTCAGACTACAGTAAAAATATCATGTTTTATTAAGTCATTCACTTTAATCTATAGAATAAAGATAGGGATGTGTGTGTGTGTGCATGCGCGTGTGTTTGTGGGGGTGAGAGAGAGAGAGAGAGAGAGAGAGAGGAAGAGAAGATTATCACAATTATAAGATGACTGAGGGAAAGCCTAGTTCAATTTTCTTCATCTACAGACAAGAAGACTAAAGCCCAGAGAAACAGAGCCCATGGTTTCCCTAGTGACTCATAAAATCCAGGACTCCTGACTCCCAGTCCACAGGTTTATTACTGCCACTTTGCCTCATTCCCAAGAAAATTAGTAAGGTTACTAAGTTATGCTGCAATAAGAAGCAACCCCAGCCCTGGCTGGTGTAGCTTAGTGGATTGAGTGCAGGCCTGTGAACCAAAGGGTCACTGGTTTGATTCTCAGTCAGGGCACATGCCTGGATTGCTGGCCAGGCCCCCAGCTGGGGGTGCACAAGAGGCAACCACACATTGATGTTTCTCTCCCTCTCTTTCTCCTTTCCTTCCTCTCTCTCTAAAAATAAATAAATCTTAAAAACAAAAACAAGCAACCCCAAAATCTCCATGGCTTGAAACAACAAAGGTGGACTTCTCTCTCATACCGCATGTCCACAGGTCAGCAGGAGGGTTCTGCTCCTCTTAGCTAGTGAAGGCCTCAGGCTGACAGAATTCCACTATCTTAGGTCTCAATCATCTCAACTTAGTCTTCAAGTTCACTGCTGCAAGGAAAAACAATACAGAGGGTCTCACATCAGGTGTTCCTACCTCCATCTGGAAGCAACCTGTGTCACCGCCTCTTACATTTCATTAGCCAGAGCAAGTCTAACAGAAGTTGGGGAATGGTCCACATCTCCCTCACTGTGCACTACAAAAGTGGGGCTGCTGGGTGGGAGACAAAGGCAAGAGTCACCTGCAAAACCTTTCTCCAGATGAAATAAAATTGACCTCAGATAGAGGCTTAGAAATTACAAGCCAAAGACACGAGGAGTGCTTACATTCTCAATTCTCCCTTTCTATCTTCAAATCTGAGAATAGTGAAATGAAAACTTTAAGAACTTAAACACACAATACTATGGTCATGAAGAAAACACTTTTAGAGCATGCTATATTGCTCAGCTGGATCTTCTTTGAAGA
Organism: Micronycteris hirsuta; assembly: GCA_004026765.1. Lineage (NCBI taxonomy): Eukaryota > Metazoa > Chordata > Mammalia > Chiroptera > Phyllostomidae > Micronycteris > Micronycteris hirsuta. The sequence continues at coordinate 6,701 of PVJI01027113.1, forward strand.
ATGTGAGGCCTGGAAGGAACCATTATCTTCTTTAACCCTCCCTGCTCAGTTCTCTGGTGGATATTATTATCACCATTTTACAGAGGATTAAGGAGAGTTGACCAAGTACATTAGTCAGAATGAGCTGGGTTATCCTAGGGTAATCTTAAAATCCCATGCCTTAACATACATGACTGTGTTCTTGCTCACAGGGTGTGTCTCAAGTGGATTGTCACTGAGCTCCATTCTAAATAATCTTTGGGACCAAAGATAATGGAAACTCCTCCACCCTGTAGCTGCAGTACTGAGAGCACACTTTTTTTTTTTTTTTGCAGTCACAATGGCAGGAGGAGAGACTAATGATCAAAATGCTTCACCTGCACATGACACAAGTTATTTCCACTCAACCCCTATTGGCAGAATTGGCCATGTGTCTGGACCCCACCAGCAACATCTGGAAAGGACTGCTCTCTAAGCGTGCAGGATGGAAGTGAGGCTGTGACATTCATCACATCAGGGTGCTTCACAGCAGAGCTGGGTCTGGAACCAAGTCATGTGAGTTTCCATTCAGCACTCCTCTTCAGAAGTCAGAGTAAAAACTGAAGTCTAATCCAATGACTTTTGGTCAGTTGTTTTATCTATCAGATACTGTTTGCTCATTTGTAAATAGGAATAATAAAATCTACCTCAAGGGCATTTATGAAGATTGCATGAGATAATGAATACTAAGTACTTAGTATAGTATCTAGCACATAGTTAACACTCGTTAAATTGTTGCTATTGAGGTAATAGTTTTAAAGCTATACAATACCATTGTGTCCTTTACTTTGATGTTAGGAACAGACATCAAACACCTCACCCTTTACTTTAGACCTTGGACTTGGTAAAAAGTACCCTCCAATGACCATCTTTGCTGGAATTGGAGATTCATCACTCAAGCATGAGAAAAACCTTGTCACAGATCCACTGCTGAGGCTGGGTTCTTTTTATAAACTCATTGTTTTATCCATTAATTCAGTGAATATTTATCAAGTAACTCCTCTTCACTAGACACTGTTCTGTGTGCTCAGATACAGTGGTAGAGAAAACAAGCAAAGATGCTGTCCTCCTGGTGCTCAGATCTTGAAGAAGCATGAAGTCACCTAACAGGGTCTTTGGAAATAGTAGGGATAGAAAACACCTCTGTGTTTTGGAATTGGAAGCTCTGGAGCACACATTGTCATCATATTGTGTCCACACACAGCATAGCTTTGGACACATTGAATTGGAGTCTTCTCTGTAGTTAAAAATGAGTACAGCAAGTCCTGCTGGGGCCAGCTCATTGCCTACCCCTCAGGATGCTGCCCTCCCTCTTTCCTCTGATTGTGTTTCTTCCACAAACCACAAGGAGACATTTACCCTCATCTTTTAGTCCATCCTATTTACCAGTTCACTGAATCTGATAAATCCCATAAATGTTATAAAAGTAATGAATCATGCCACCTTTTCAGAGGCTTCAGTGAATTGTGGCTGTCTGTTCTTAGTTGGATTCACTTGGTCATGGCTCCATGGCCCTTTCCATTCCATCACCATCACATGCTTCCCTCCATAGTCTGCTTTGTCACCCGCATTGTGTAGTTTGAGCAGCAGCTAATGCGGCAGCTTCCTGTAGTGCCAGGCTCCTTGCTGACCTTGGAAGATGCACAAGCTCCCTTGTCGTATGGAATTCTGGAGCTGCATCTAGATCTTGTTTGTTCACCTTCTCCAGTGGTTCTATGAGCCACTTAACATCCCATAAGAAGTCCCTGTCTGTTCAAACAACTAAGAGTGGGTTCTGTTCTGTAACTGAACCCTAATCAATACAGTGATTGGTATCAGGAGGCTTGCATATCTCCTTTGGAGCCTCAGGAAGGAAAATCGGAGATCTGTTATCTCAATGGTTTTCTCACTCCTAGGACCAAATGCTACAAAGATAACTAAAGAAAACTATTTCCACATTCTCACCCTCCATATATACTGTAGACCAAGAACACATTTGAGTGCACATCACCCTTGACCCACTTCATAACAGAAAGCATTAGCCCTCGGCTCTTCAGACTCACACAGGTGATTGCCCTAGGCTTAGAACCCTCCACATGCCAGACACAGGGAGAGCCTTTCCTGCTGAGTAACTAAGGCATTATAAACCCTCCAGCCTTTCCATCAGTGCCTGTCTCGTGCGACTCTCCGTTAAGGGTCCAGCTTAGCATCAGTAACTGAGTACTATATCCTATATTGAGATGTTCTCAATACTGAAAATCTAGCTGTGTGATGAAGTGGGTGGCGGGAGTAAGGACAAATTTCGTTTTGTGGTGTCACCTCATGCCCTTCATCTATTGTCAGAGAACACATCATTCTGAAGAGGAAGTCCTGTGAGAGACGAGAAAAGAGAATTGGGTAACAAACACTAGGTGACTTAAAACTTGGAAGGAATTGGAAGAATTAAGTGATATTTCTGTAACAAAACCCTTCCCATTCTCATGACCTTCATTTTGTGATCTACGAAGCACAAGAAATAAGGAAAAAATGGATTCAGAGAGTAGATCTTAAGCATTCTCACCACGCACAGAGAGATAACTGAGGTGATGGATGGTTATCTTGTTCTTGTTCATAGTCACTGATAATTATAATGTATATGTATATCAAATCATCACATTGCACACTTTAAATGTATACAATTACATTTTAATTATTCCTAAATAAAGTTTAAAAGAAATATATAGCATTATGGCAGTGGCTTATTCATCCCATTACATTGAAAAGAGAAAAATGTATCACATAAGTGATTTTTTTTTAATCCTCACCTGAGAATATGTTTATTGATTTTAGAGAGAGAGAAAGCGAAGTGTGTGGGGGTTGGGGGAGAGAGGAAGAGAAACATTAATGTGAGAGAGAAATTGGTTGCCTCCCATATGCATTCTGACTGGGGACCGAACCCACAACCTAGGTATGTTTGCTGACCAGGAATTGAGCCTTCATCCTTTTGGTATACAGGACAATGCTCCAACCAACTGAACCACCCAGCCAGGACAAGTGATGCATTTTTAATAAAAAATTTTCTCCTTGTGTTTAGCAGTGATTTATCAATATTATAACAGATCTATGTTGTTTTTGTAAGTTGCATGTGATAGCAATAATTATACTGATCACTAAACCTACAAATCGTTTGTAAACTCCTAGTCTTACATTTTTTAATTACATTTCATATACATTTTTTATTAAATTTATTGGAGTGACATTGGTTAATAGAATTGTATTGGTTTCAAGTATACAGTTCTGTGTTTATCATGCGTATATTGCATTGAGTGTTTACCACCCAGAGTCAAATCTTTACTCTGTCACCATATATTTGACCCCCTTTACCCTTTACTAACTTCTAATCCCCTTCCCTCTAGAAACCACAGCACTTCTGTCTGTATATATGAGTTTTTGTTTTTCTTATTTGTTCATTTGTTGCTTTTGGTTTTATATCCCATATATGAGTAAAATCATATGGTTCCTGACTTTTTCTGTCTGCCTTATTTCATTCAACATGATCTTCTCAAGGTGCATTCATGCTATCACAAATGGCACATTTTATCTTTTCTTATGGCTCAGTAGTAATCCATTTGATATATTGTATATATGTACAACATATTCTTTATTCAATCATCTATTGAGGGACACTTCGGTTGTTTCCATGTCTTGGCCATCATGAATAATGCTGCAATGAACCTAAAGGGATATATATATTTTTTCAAATAAATGTTTTCAAATTCGGAGGGTAGATACCCAGAAGAGACATTGTTGGGTTATATTGCAACTGTATTCTTAATTTTTTTAGGAATGTTTATTGTTTTCCATAGTGGCTATACCAGTCTACATTCCCACCAGCAGTGCATGAGGTTTCATTTTTCTCCACAACCTCTCCAGCACTTATTATTGCTTGTCTCATTAGTAACAGCCATTCTAGCAGATGCAAGGTGGTATCTCATTGTAGTTTTGATTTGCATCTCCCTAATAGCTAATGAAGTTGAGTATTGTTTTATATATCTGTTGGCCATTTGTACGTCTTGAGAGAAGTGTCTGTTCAGGTCCTTTGCCCATTTTTTAAAAATATATTTTATTGATCATGCTATTACAGTTGTCCCATTTTTCCCCCTTTATTCCCCTCTGCCCTACACATCCCCTCCCTCCCTCATTCCCCACCTTTAGTTCATGTCCATGGGTCATACATATAAGTTCTTTGGCTTCTGCATTTCCTATGCTATTCTTAAGCTTTCCCTATCCATTTTGTACCTACCATTTATGCTTCTTATTCCCTGTACCTTTCCCCCCATTCTTCCCCTCCCCTTCCCCGCTAATAACCCTCCATGCGTTCTCCATTTCCATGATTCTGTTCCTGTTCTAGTTGTTTGCTTAGTTTGTTTTTGTTTTTGTTTTTTTAGACTTAATTGTTAATAGCTGTGAGTTTGTTGTCATTTAAGTGGTCATATTTTTTATCTTATTTTTCTTAGATTAGTCCCTTTAGCATTTTATATAATAAGGGCTGGTTGATGACGATCTCTTTTAACTTGACCTCATCTGAGAACAACTTTATCTGCCCTTCCATTCTAAATGATAGCTTTGCTGGATAGAGTAATCTTGGATGTAGGTCCTTGCCTTTCATGACTTCAAATACTTATTTATAGCCCATTCTTGCCTGTAAGGTTTCTTTTGAGAAATCAGCTGATATTCTTATAGGAACTCGTTTGTAGGTAACTGTCTCCTTTTCTCTTGCTGCTTCTAAGATTTTCTCCTTATCTTTAATCTTGGGTAATGTAATTGTGATGTGCCTTGGTGTGTGCTTCCTTGGGTCCAACTTCTTTGGGACTCTCTGAGCTTCCTGGACTTCCTGGAAGTCTATTTCCTTTGCCAGATTGGGGAAGTTCTCCATTATTTGTTTAAATAAGTTTTCAATTTCTTGCTCTTCCTCTTCTCCTTCTGGCACCCCTATGATTCAGATGTTGGAACATTTAAAGATGTCCTGAAGGTACCTAAGCCTCTCTTCATGTTTTTGAATTCTTGTTTCTTCATTCTGTTCTGGTTGAATGTTTCTTTCTTCCTTCCTTCTGCTCCAAATCTTTGATTTGAGTCCTGGTTTCCTTTCCATCACTATTGGTTACCTGTAGATTTTTCTTTATTGCACATAATTCGACCTTCATTCCTGCCTGGGTCTTGTTTATGCTAATGAAGTACCCTGTGAGTTCTTGGACCATCCTGATAACCAGTGTTTCAAACTGTGTATCTGATAGGTTGGCTATCTCTTTGTCACTTAGTTGTATTTTTTCTGGAGCTTTGATCTGTTCTTTCATTTGGGCCATTTTTTTTTGTCTTGGCGCACCTGTTATGTAGTAAGGGACAAAGCCTTATGTGTTCACCAGGTGGAGAAACCCACATGGCTGCATTGTGATGTTGTATGTGGGGGAGGGGTATGAGAGGGAACAATGCCACTTGCTCTGCTCTCTGCCAGTTTTCAGTCACTTCTCCAGCTACCCACAATCAAATTGGGCCTTTCTGGTGCTGATTCCCAGGTGGGTGTGTTTGTGTATGTTCTAGGACCCTGTGTATCTCTCCAACGAACTCTCCTGTGAGGCTGGGGGTCTCTCCCACTGCCATCTCAACCCCCACAGGTGTTTTCAGTCAGAGGCTTTGAGAGTTTATTTCTTCACACTGGAACCCTGTGTTGTGCAGTCTTTCTTGCTCCCCAGTTGTTCCTCCTGGTTTATGTGCACACAAATGTGGGACGACCCAGTCCGCAATCCGCCACCTTGCCCAGTCCACCAGCCACCGCCTTGCCCGCCCCAGTCCTCTAGCCACAGCCCATCTCAGCCCCTCCTATCAGTCTGGATGAATGTTTCTTCTTTAACTCCTTGGTTGTCGGACTTCCATACAGTTTGACTTTCTGTCAGTTCTGGTTGTTTTTTTGTTTTTAAATTTGTTGTTGTCCTTGTTTTGGTTGTGTGAGGAGGCACAGTGTGTCTACCTATGTCTACATCTTGGCTGGAAGTCCCCCTTTGCCCATTTTTATATTGGATTGTTTGTGGGATTTTTTTGATGTTGAATTGTATGAGTTCTTTATAAATTTTGGATATTAACCTCTTGATGCAGCTGTTGTTTGCAAATATCTTCTCCCATTCAGTTGGCTACATTTCTGTTTTGTTGGCGGTTGCTTTTACTGTGCAAAAGCTTCTTAGTTTGATATAGTCCCATTTGTTTATTTTTGCCTTTACTTCCTTTGCCTTTGGAGTCAAATTCATAATCACATACATTTTTTGTTTTCAGAAAAGAGTGATCATTAAGTTTTTCAAACATAAAAATATATTTCAAATACAACATAGATGAACTTGAAGACATCATTCTAACTGAAGGAAGCCAGTCACAAAGGACCACCTAATGGACAATTCCATTTATGTGCAATGTTCAGAATAAACAATTCTATAGAGATAGGAAATAGATTAGTGGTTGCATAGAGCTGGGGGGTGGGGGAAATAGAGAAATGAGGGAGTGACATCTTAGAAGTTCAAGAATTCTTTTGAAGTGAAAATTTGTATAATTGATTTTGCAGTCATGCATGCACAACTCAGATATACTAAAAGCCATTAAACTGTATACTTGAAATATGGAAATTGTACAACATGTGAATTATATCTCAATAAAGCCATTAAAAATATAAAAAATTTATATTACACCATGATGGAATTCCAAAGAGAAAGTGGAATGAAATATGTGTTCAAAGAGTAAAAGGAAAAATAAAAATTTCAAATGTCAAAGAAGAGATTGTTCAAATATTTTTAAAGTAAATATCAATGTCTGCTGAATTATTGAAGAGGCAATAGCTTCTTTAATTCTGCACAGTTGGTTTGAGCAGTGCTCTTAAAAGACCAGTCTAGAATGTGTTTCTTCAGTCTTCCTAAAGAGTCTGTAAACTATGCAATATCCTTTAATACATCCCTTTTCTGCTTAAACTAACTGGATTGAATTCAGTTGTCTGCCAGTGAACCTGGGCAATGTACAATGTAACCCTGTTTGCTATTCCTTTTCCTAAGCATCCTTTTTTTTTTTTTCCACTAAACCAAGTCACTATGCATGAATCTAAAATATATTATTCATTCTCCTTGGCCAAACCACAAGCTTTTCTTTTTCAAAATGGAACTTGAGATTTAGCCTTCGTGAAGCTATTTTAGATGAGTTTGAAAGCACATCCCATTTCCTTTGCAACTGTAACTTAGGCACTTAGTTATGGCTCTTTAGGGACTCTAAGAACATTCATCAGTTTCAGAGCCAGAGTCAGAGTACTTTCCTTGGGAATAATTTTTCACATGAAGTAAAATGTATTTTGACCCTAGCAGGGCAGATGAGGATTTAAAAGAAAACTAAGTTAAGGTTGGGATGGTGGAAGATGTGAAAACTCATTCTTCAGGTCTTTCAAGCTATTTCCCTTCTCCTTTCTTTATCCCTCCCTTTCCCACAGGACTTGGAAATTGGTAGCAAAATTAGATGGTAGTTATTCATGCCAATGATGATATTCTGTCATTTAAAAAAGTCCAAATCTGTCAGCAAAGCATCCCCAATTTTCACAAGGCTCTGGAACTCAAAGCCACCTCCAGTGTGCCTGAGTCTTCTCCGGATTACGGATGCTGAGTGCTGCATGGTGGCTCCCTGACTAACACACACCTGCTCCCGAGAGATAAGTCCTGCACTGCTTCCTGCTTCCCACGTGATCTCTGTTCTGTTTCTCAACTGCGACTTTTCATTTAACCCAGAGTGTGGCACATAAAGATACAGAAACACTCTCGAGGAATGGGCCCAGGAAGGAGGTACAGTAGTGCAAGGTTCACGTGGCCAAGAAAGTTCTGAGTTCTGGCCAAAATGGAATCGTAGGTAAAAACCCTTTGCTTCCTCACACAACCAAAAGGAGGATAACAACCAATCTAAAATCAATAAACAACCAAAACCACCAGAAAATCAAACTGCATGGAACTCTGACAATCAAGGAATTAAAGAAAAATCAGCCAAAACAACCAGACTGGTAAAGTGGCGCATGGAGTGAGCTGACTCAGAAAAACTGTGATGCAGCAGATCATGGGGGTGGGGCTGGCTGCCCAGCTCAGCAGACTTCATGGGAGGGGCTGACTTAAGGGGAAAACTGAGGCTCAGAGGAGACTGTGGGCTACAGCTGGGGTTGCTGCGGTGGGAGATACTCCCAGTCTCACATGAGAGTTCATTGAAAAGTGCATGAGCAGACAAGGAGCACTGTTCCCTCTCTGGCCCCTCCCCCACAGGTAGTGCCACAGCACAGCAAGGAGGGTTGCCCTGCCTGGTGAATACCTAAGGCCCTGACCCCTTATAACATATCAGCTGCACCAAGACAAAGAAATGTGGCCCAAATGAAAGAACAGAGCAAAGCCTCAGAAAGAGAACTAAGCAAGGAGGAGATAGCCAACCTAACTGATGGAGAATTTAAAGCCCTGGTAATCAAAATGCTCACAGATCTGATTGAGCTTGGTCAAAAAATGAAAAAACAAATGAAGGCTACCCAAAATGAAATAAAGCAAAATATTCAGGGAGCCAACAGTGATAGGAAGGAAACCAGTACTCAAAGCAATGATTTGCAACAGAAGAAAGAAGGAAACATCCATCCAGAGAAAAAAGGAAGAAACAATCCAAAAAAATGAAGAGAGACTTAGGAACCCCTGGGACAACTTGAAACATTCCAATATCCATATTATAGGGGTGCCAGTAGGAGAACAAGAGCAAGAAATTGAAAACATATTTGAATAAATAATGAAGGAAAACTTCCCCGGTCTGGTGAAGGAAATAGACTTCCAGGAAGTCCAGGAAGCCCAGAGAGTCCTAAGGAAGTTGGACCCAAAGAGGAACACATCAAGGCACATCATCATTAAGTTACCCAAGATTAAATATAAAGAGAAAATCCTAAAAGAAGCAAGGGGAAAGAAGACAGTTACCTACAAAGGGGTGCCCATTAGACTATCAGCTGATTTCTCAAAAGAAACCTTACAGGCAAGAAGGGGCTGGAAAGAAGTATTCAAAGTCATGAAAGGCAAGGACCTACATCCAAGATTACTCTATCCGGCAAAGCTTTCACTTAAATTGAAAGGGCAGATAGAGTTCTTCCCAGATAAGGACAAGTTAAAGGAGTTCATCACCACCAAGCCATTATTATATAAAATGTTAAAGGGACTTATCTAAGAAAAAGGAGATAAAAAATATGAACAGTAAAATGACAACAAACTCACAACTATCAACAAATGAACCTAAAAGAAAAGAAAAACAATGAAATTAAAAACTAAGCAAACAACTAGAACAGGAACAGAATCAGAGAAATCGACATGACACAGGGATTTCAGTGGGGAGGGGGAAAGGAGAAATGGGGAGAAAGGTACAGGGAAGAAGAAGCATAATTAGTAGACATAAAATGGATGGGGAAAAATAAAAAATTGTATAGGAAACAGAAGACTCAAAGAACTTATATGTACAACCCATGGGCATGAACTAAGGGGGGTGGGGAATGCTGGAGGGCTGGTGGGGTAGGGTTGAGGGGTGATAAAAGGGGAAAAATTGGAAAAAATGTAATAGCATAATCAATAAAAATACTTTTTAAAAAAGGATACAGAAACAAACTCACCTAAAGTTTTAAAGAGAAGCTTTCAAAAAGAGTGACTTCTTGCCAAGATGGAGGTATTGGTAGATAGGCTTCACTTCCTTGCAAAACCAAAAGAAGGATAACACACAATTTAAAAACAAAAACAACCAGAACTGCCAGAAAATCAAACTGTATGGAAGTACAACCAAGGAGTTAAAGAAGAAACTTTTATCCAGACTGGTAGGAGGTGCAGAGATGGGAAGCCGTGATAGATAGGATGTATGGCAAGGCAGTGGCTGGCAGGCAAGGGATGTGAGGTGGCTGTGGTGGACCAGGCAGTCACACATTTGCTCTTGGAAAAACCACGAGGAATGAGACAAACCACACAACCCGTGTTTCCAGCACAGGGAAATAAAGCCTCGAAATCGCTGGCTGTGAAAACCAGTAGGGGTTGCAGCAGCAGGAGAAACTTACATTCTCACAGGAGAGTCTCGTGGGGTCCTAGAATGTACATCCACCCACCAGGAGTCAGCACCAGAAAGATACAGTTTACTTGTGGGTAATCAGTGAAGTGTCTGAAAGCTGGACAAGAGCCGAGCAAGCAGCATTGTTCCCTCTCTAACCCCTCACTGATATACAGAGCCAGAACACAGAAAACTGGGTTACCCTGCCCCGGCAAATACCTAAGACTCCACTCCTTACAATGTAACAGGCATGCTGAGACAAAGAAATATGGCCCCAATGAAAGAACAGATCAAAACTCCAGAAAAAGAACTAAGCAATGAAGAGATAGCCAACGTATCAGATGCAAGAGTTCAAACCAGTGGTAATAGGGATGCTCACAGAAACGACTGAGTGTGGTCACAAAACAGAGGAAGAAGTAAAGGCTATGAAAAGTGAAATAAAGAAAAATATACAAGAAATAACAGTGAAGGGAAGGAAACCAGGACCCAAATGAATGATTTGGAACAGAAGGAAGAAATAAACATTCAGCCAGAACAGAATGAAGAAAAAAGAATAGTCATTCAGAAAAATGAGAATAGTCTTAGGAACATCTGGGACAACTTTAAACGTTCCAACTTGTGAATCATAGGGCTGCCAGAAGGATAAGAGCAAGAGCAAGAAGTTGAAAACTTATTTCAAAAAATAATGAAGGAAAACATCCCCAGTCTGCTGAAGGAAATACACATGCAAGTCCAGGAAGCTCAGAGAATCCCAAAGAAGTTGGATCTAAGGAAGCACACACCAAGACACATCATAATCAAATTGCCAAATACTAAAGATAAGGAGAGAATCTTCAAAACAGCAAGAGACAAGGACACAGTTACCTACAAAGGAGTGCCCATAAGAATATCAGCTGAGAGGAAAAAAGATGGCGGTGGAGTAGGAGGGAGCAGGATCAGCTTCCTCCGGCCCACTGGTGGGATATCTGGCCGATTTTCTGAGGAGCGGAGCGATCGCCCAGCTGTATTCCAGTGTATGGGAAGATTGGCAACCAGGATTGCACATAAAACTGAAAGAACAGACGGTAGGGAGTCTGCTTTGGAGCAAAGGGGTCCCGTGGGACTCGCAGGGTGTGGCGGATTCCGGCCCACAGAATCCGCCGTGGGGTGGACTTGGGCCTGAAGCATCAATGATTCACACACAAAGACACATTATGAGATGAAGCCAGGGTCATGGGCATTTTCTCCCATTATCATAGGGAAAAAAGCCACGAACATGGCGGCACCGTGCTTTTATTAGGAGCTTAGGGCATATTTACATAGGATTGAATATTCATGGGACAAGGCGGA
>PVJI01027114.1:0-18114 GCA_004026765.1 Micronycteris hirsuta
CCAGGTTTTAATTTCTCACCTGTTGATAAAGAAGCGAGGGGAAGGGAGATAAAGAAGGAAAAGAAAGCAAAAGAAAAGGAAAAAGAAAGATAAAGAAGAAAATAATTTGAAGATAACCTAAAAATAAAAAAAATATTAAAAAATAGGAAATACAAGGAAGAGAAAACTAGGAATACCAAATGAAGGGAAGGTAGATGGAATTAAAAAAATATATAGGGACAGATAGGAAGGAGGGTGGGGAAAAACAACCAAAGAAACAAAGAGAAAATGAGAGAAATAAAAAAAATAAAAAATAAAAAGACTTTTGTTGGCTCGCTTCAACAGCGCTAGGCTGGGAAGGTATCAGACTTCTCCTGCCGTCTTCCTGGGCTGCACTCTCAGCTGACGTCCCGCCTCCAGCCTAGTTGCCGGGAGTTTGCAGCACCTCCTCTGGGCCGCCTGACTTCCACCCTGAGTCAGAGTTTATGAGGTCTGTGTCTCCTGTCAGTGGGTTTCAATGTAGCTCCTCTGTTTCTCCCGCACGGAGGGACTCAGCACCGCAGGTCTGGGTTGTGTCTCAGGCCCTCCAGGTGTGAGCTCCGCGCCCCTGCATTCGCCGTTCGCTTTTGTCTCTGGAATCGGGGCTTGCAAGCCGCAGGCCTGGGCGCCTGGTCGGGCACTTATGCCAACCGCCCCTGATTAGCTCCACCGGGTGCGCGCCCAATCCAGGAGCTCTGGGGTTGGGTTTGCCTTTCAATTCAGACTCCAATTCCTCCCGCTGGGATCCCCAGCCTCTGCAGATCAGTCCCCAGGTACGCACCGACCTCCGGACTGCTGGAGACCAAGGCTCTTCCAACAGACGCGTGTGTCTGCTTTGGCAACTCACACACCCCAATCCAGCTCCCTCCCACGGAACCTGGAGCAAACCGGGAAGCTGCTGCAAATGCATCCGCAGACCTCCAGGCTCCCGGTGAGGCCCGAGGGATCCGTTCCCTCCAAAGCAGTCTCCCTACCGGCTGATCTTTCAGTTTTATGCGCAGTCCTGGTTTCCAATCTTTCCCCACACCTGAATACAGCTGGGTGATCGCTCTGCTCCTCAGAAAATCGGCCAGATATCCCGCCAGTGGGCCGGAGGAAAGCGATCACGCTTCTTCCTTCTCCGCCGCCATCTTTTGCCCCCTGGATCGTGTTTTCTTATCCATTCAGCTATTCCATGTCTTTTGATTGGAGCATTTAATCCATTTACGTTTAAGGTTATTATCGATAGGTACTTATTCATTGCCATTTTTTTTGTATCTGTGTTCCTTTCTCTCTCTATTTTCCTTCCTTTCCTTAAAGCAGTCCCTTTAGCATCTCTTGCAGAGCTGGTTTGGTGGAGGTGTATTCTTTTAGATTTTCTTTGTCTCAGAAGCTCCTTATTTGGGCATCTATCTTAATTGAGAGCCTTGCTGGGTACAGTAGCTTTGGTTGCAGGCCTCTGGTTCTCATTGCTTGGAATATTTCTTGCCATTCTCTTCTGGCTTGGAGTGTTTCCATTGAGAAGTCAGCTGCTAACCTTTTCGGGGCTCCCTTGTATGTTATTTCCTGTCTCTGTCTCGCTGCCTTTAAGATTCTCTCTTTGTCTTGGAATTTTGCCATTTTAATGATGATGTGTCTTGAAGTGGGCCTGTTTGGGTTCCTTTTGATTGGAACTCTCTGTGTTTCCTGGATTTGTGTGGCTTTTTCTCTCATCAGATTAGGGAAGTTTTCCATCATTACTTTTTCAGCCAGGTTTTCTATCCCTTGCTCTTCTTCTTCTCCTTCTGGTATCCCTATAATACGGATATTATTACGTTTCATGTTGTCCTGCATTTCCCTTAATACCTTTTCATTCTTTCTGAGTCTCTTTTCCTGTTCCTGCTGTTTTTGGGTGTTTTTTTCTACATTGTATTCCAGCTCCCTGATCCTGTCCTCTGCTTCATCGAGCCTGCTTTTTCTTCCTTCTATTGTATTCTTCAGTTCAGATATTGTATTCTTCATTTCCTCTTGGCCCCTGTGGATCATTTCTATTTTCTTTTTCATGTTGACATAGTTTTCAGTGAGTTCATTATAGTTTCCCTGTAGTTTCTGGAAATTCTCTTCGAGCTCATCAAGCTTCTTGAACTTCCTGATAACCAATGCTTTGAACTCACTGTCTGATAGTTGGCTTGCCTCTGTTTCATTTATCATTGTTTCTGTGGTTTCCTCCTTTCCTTTCATTTGGGGATTGTTTCTTTGTCTTCCCATTGTTTGTGGTACTCTTCTTGCTAGCCTCTTTTTCTTAAATTGATCTGTCAAGTTCTCTGGAGTAGCGAAGTTAATTTTGTGTCGCTGTCTCTGTTTTTAGGGCTGACCCTTGTCTGGGTCTAGCTCTGTTCTCTTTTTAACTGCAGGTTTTAATGTCTCACCTGTGGATAAAGAAGAGAGGGGAAGGAAGAATGAGAAAGGAAAGAAAAATAAATAAATAAAAATAATAAAATATATATATAAATAAAAATGATAAGAAATAAGAAGAGGAGAAGACTAGGAATACTAAATGAAGGGAAGGAAGAAGGAATTAAAAAATTAAAGAAGGACAGATAGGAAGGAGGATGGGGAAAACATACAAACAAACAAACAAAAAACTGCTGGCTGGCTTTAGAAGTGTCGTCAGGCCTGCTCCCCTGGTCCTCCTGTCTGTGTCAGGTGTCTGGTCGTTTAATTTCCCCTGTAATCTTGGTCACCAATCTTCATATATGCTGGAATACTGTTGGAAGTTTGCTCTGTTCCTCAGAAAATCAGTAGGTGTTTCACTTGTCGGGAGGATGAAATAGAGTCTGCTCCCCACTATCTTGCCGCCTTTTTTTCTCTCTCATTTGGACCTTTTTTTTTTTTTTCCCTTGGTGCACCTGTTACTTTAAGTGGCGGATCTTTAGGTTTTCACCAGTGCGGGGAAACCCATGTCGCTCTGTTGTGACGCTGGCTGTGGGGGCGGGGTCACCACGTAATTGTTTGTGAAGCTCTCTGTGGGGGCGGGATAACCCACGTAGCTGCGTTGTGACGCTGTTTGCAGGGGCCCGGCCTCAGAGAACAATGGTGCTTGCTCTGCTCTCAGCACCTCCCCAGCTGCCCACAGCAAGTTGATCCCCTCCTTGCTGGCTCCAGGGTGAGTGGGCGAGCCTGCAAAGTTCCGAGTCCCCATGGGCCTCCCCAACAAACTCTCCTGTGAGGCTTGGGGTTCCTCCTGCCGCCGCCTCAACCCCCACAGGTGTCCTCAATTGGTGGTTTGAGGCTTTATTTCCCTGCGTTGGTGGGCCAAGCAGTCTGTTCTGCCCCCTAGCTTTTCCTCCTGGTCTATCTACATGCTAATGAGGGACCTCCTGGTCCGCCAGTCTCAGCCCCCATCTCTCAGAGTGTGCCTGCCATGCTTTGGCCAGGCATGCCCACCATGGGCTGCTTTAGGTGGCTGGAGCACCACTCCACAAACCGCTTCTCGCCGAGTGCCCTCCACCCGGCTCAGCCCCGCCTACCGGTCTGGATGAACATGTCTTCTTTAACTCCTTGGTTGTCAGACTTTCACTCAGTTCAGTTTTTTGTCAGATCTGGCTGCCCTTGTCCTCTAAATTGTTTTTTTTCCTCTTTTGGTTGTGCGAAGAGGAACAGTGCGTCCACCTACGCCTCCATCTTGGCCAGAAGTCTAAAGTCTGTATTTTATTGATGAATAAACCAAGACTCTAAATACTTGTTCAATGCTATAGTACTAATTAGCCAGAATTAAAACCACGTTTTTCTGAATATACTTTACTCCTCTTTCCAATCTAAGCTGCCTAAAACTTTTTATGCCCTATTTGTCCCATCAGAAAGCATTCTCTATGTTAGATAAATAAGTCCTTCTTCTTCCCATTTATGTTCCTCTTCCTCACCTTTACTTATTCGTCTACCTTGAAGAGAAGCTGCATTTTGCAGTTTTCTTGGACATTTCTCTACTGACATTTTGTGTCTCCATTTCAGCAAAATAGATCTCTTAAATAAGCACAGAATTGTCCCTAAATTTTCTAGTTCCCTTTAGTGTTTTGCTGATAATGTGAATGAAAATAGTAGTTTTCAAATTGCGCTTCATTTGGAAGTAGATGAGATTCTGCCTCCCCCATGTCTGATTCCACTAGAAAAACTACAATTTGTTTTTGATGTATTGGGCATCCAAGCAAATTTCATATGAATAGAAGGTTTAAAAAGAGAAGAGAGAGAGACTGAGAAGAGGAGAGAGAGTCTGAGAAAAAGAGAAAGAGATTTGAAAAGAGATCATTGATTTTTTGATAATGGGTGAAGTAAGTCCCAAGGATCTCCAAACCGAGCTCTGGGAACAATGGGAAAAACCAATGTCATTTTATTCCCTCCTCTCCTCAAAACAATAGACAATGCTTGACACTCTATTAAAGCCGTGAATCCTAATTGTTGGAAATGGAAGCATCAGTAAATACTTTGGAAGTAGGTAGATGGGATACATTTTCTTGATTAGGCATTTGTACAGGCAGATTTCTCAGAGCCTGAAATAAGCTCACACATATATTCACAGCAGATTTTTGATAAGGGTGAAAAAGGCAGTCAATGGAGAAAAGGTAGCCTTTTCAATAATTAGTGCTGGAGTAATTGGATCTCTATAGGCAAAAAAAAAAAAAAGAAAAAAAGAAAGACCACCAACCTAAACTTCACATCTTATGCAAAAATTAAATCAAAAGTAGATTTTTAGATGTAACACATTTAGAAAGAATACATAGGGGGAAATGTTCTGATCTTTTGCTTTGCAAAGAATCTAGCCCTTTGACAATAAAAGCAACATCTTAAAAGAAAAAAATTGATACATTGGAACTTATCAAAATTTAAAACTATTGCTCTGTCAAAACTATACCAAGGGTTTGGAAAGACAAACTATAGACTGGGACACAATATTTGCAAGCCACATATCTTACCAAAGACATACGTAGAATATAAAAATAACCTAGAACTCAACAGTAAGAGAAATGCAATTAAAAAATGAACAAAAGACACTAAGAAACATTTTACTAAGGAAGAATTACAGACATCAACTATATACATAAAAATATACTTAACAACATTAGCCAACAAGGAAATTAAAACCTCAGTGAGATACTATGAGATACAAACCTACAAGAATGGCTAAAATAAAAAGTAGTGAAAACACCAAATACTGATGAGGATATGAATAAACCGTATCACTAATACTTTTTGGGTGAAAATGTAAATGGTATAACCATTCTGAGAAACAATATTAAACATGCAATACCATACTATTCAGCAATTGTACCCTCAACTTTATCCCAGAGAAATGAAAAACTTATATTCACACAAAACTTTGTCCAAGAATATTTATAGCAGCTTTATTTGTAATAGCTCAAAACTGCAGTCATCCCGCATTCCTTTCAATGGGTGAATGGTTACATACTATATGGTCCATTTATATAACATTCTTGTAATCTCAAAATTTTAGAGATGGGAACAGATTATTGGTTGCCAGGGCTTTGAGATGGAAGAAGAGTGGATGCTGCTATAAAGGTGTAGCACAAGGGTGCCCATTGGTGAAGATCCAGCTCTGTATCTCCACTGTGGTGATGAACACAAATATGCACGTGTGGTAAAATTGCATAGGAACACACACACACACACACACACACACACGAGTAAATGGAACTGCAAGATGTTACCATTGGGGAAATTGAGTGAAGATTACATCAGTACAAAGATACTTCCCTGTACTTCAACTTCCTATGAATCTATAATTATTTCAAAATAAAATTGGAGAAAATATTAATTAAAAAAGCAGTCATATAATCTTTCCCGTTTCAGGGCCCCACTTGTTAAGAAAAGGAGGATTAACTTTTTCTCTTATCTTCTTATAGGACCTGTACCTGCCTCTGTCTTTGGATGACTCAGACTCACTTGGTGATTCCATGTGAAGCAGGAGAGCATGTTCGGAGTCCAGAGTACAAATCCAAGCTTACTGTTACAATAGAGTACTTCCACTCAAGCGTCTGACGGGGCTAATGGTGCTTTCAAGTTTTTATTTTGTTGTTGTTGTTATTTTAAAAAATACACTGCAACACATTGGGATTATTTTCCTGTGTTTTCTCCTCTGGGCCACAGATATACAGTTACCAATTATAAGAGATAGATTGATAACCATCCTTTGGGGTAACTTTCCAGGGATGCAAAATGTGCTAGTCCATGACCTTTCTATTGAATATTTAGCCACCTACTTTATTTTTCCCCATCTTGCTTTGCTTACACACAACAGGCTTCCGTTTATAGAGAGTTGTTTACATACATAGCACTTAAAATGTGTATTTGTGGGAAAAAATCATTGGCAAGTCCAAGAGTGACAAACATAAGTACTCCTTGTCTCTTGATCTCAAGAATGCTGTAATATCCTGGGAAGATGGCAAGGCAGATCCCAGTCTTGTTTTCACTCCTGACTGAACCCCCTTATTTGTTGTCCAATATCAATTCTGGCTGTCAGTAGGGAGAAACACCAGCAGCTTATAATTCTGACACCAGATGCTTAGGACCCTGATACAAGAGTGGCTAAAACAGACTGGGAAGAATTCAGAAACGCTATAGACATTTCAGTAGAATTTATCAAACACAGTGATTTTTTGATAATTCCTCCACTGGGGCAATTTAGAATTAATAAGCAATTAATAAGAGTTGGAGATGAGGAACTTCAGATATATGGTCTCTCTAGGAGGCTGTCTAACATAGCAAGTTATTACACAAATGGTGTGGTATCCATCTATCTCTGTTCTTTTGAATGCCTTGTAAACAGCCAACACTGAAAAAACTGTGAGAATTTGTTTTCAGGTCTGACATCTTTCAGTCACTTTTTATAGCAAGAAACCAATATCCTTTTTATACAACCTCATATCTGTATTTCAGGAGCAAACTCTTCAGGCTCCTTTTTTTATAGACTGGTGATTTTTCTTTTGTCTAAAAAACACATGCAGTAAATTTACCCCCCAAAAAATTCAGAGTAATGTAGTTTAGAAATCATGCTATCACTGCCAAACAGAAACCTCCAGGAGAAAACAAAATAAATAGCAGAGGCCAATTCAACAGAACCAGTCTTTTGATAACTTTTTAACAGTTGTGCTTACATTAATAATTTCAATGTGGACCAGACATCTAATTATATTTCAAAGGAAATGTTATGGCATATTTAAGCAACCCTTTTTTTATCTATAACCCTGACATTTCATACTGAAGACACAGCAACCTTTCTCTTGTCTTTAATACTAGAAAAGATTTCACTTTGCTAAGGACTGATCATTTGAAATAATTCTCAGTCTTTGAAGTACAAATTCATAACACTGCCTTTTGTCTGTAATCAGAGCCCATAATGGTGAAGACAACGGAATTTAAATGAAAGCCATGCATGCCAATTTTGTTTGCTTTCAGCAGATATGAAGATTTCCTTATTTCTTCGTAACTGCAGATACTTGGAAAACTACAGCATTCAGAGCCAAGTGGCTGCTTGGCTATTGAATGACTTGCAGTTGTTCCTCCACTTTAACAGGAATGAGCTTACTCTGTGTGTGTGTGTGTGTGTGTGTGCATGCACATGTGTGTGCATGCAACCATTTCATAATTAGGGGATATACTTCAGGATGCCCCAACATGTATCAGTGGCAACTTGGTGGCATTGCTGATGAACACTGTGTAGGAGAGAATTCAGTAGTGGAAGGAGTAGTTCAGATGCCCCTAGATAAGCTTCCAATACTCTTAGCTACAAGAACTATTTTTAGTTCAAGAAAAGTCCAGATGGTAGTAGTACTGATTTCTGGTTAAATTGACCATTGAAGAACCTCAAATTGTGAAAATCTCTTTTTGTCCTTCTGCTCTATTTGTAGGCTTGTTACAAACCATTAAGAAGCCCATTTTACTTGCTCCCTTACTTCTTTCTATAAATTCAAGGTTTTCTTAGTTCCTCACAGAACAATTTGTAGTTAAATGGGAAAAACAGGTACTTGGGATGGAAAAGTGGTATATAGAGAGGTAGGGGGTGTGTTTCTAAACTTCAGGTCAGACTTCCAAAGACTCCACCCTTTCTCTAGATCTCATTTAGTCCAATCCTTTCAATTTAAGATGAAGCAGAGTCCAAGGCCACTAAATGACCTGCTGGAAAAGCAAGACCAGAAGAGGAATTGAGATTTTCTTATGTCTGGGCCCTCTGCTACCTCTAAGCATTTCTTTGCTTGTAGCCTATGTATTGTTAGAAAATACTAAATGGACAACTTTTCTTTACAATAATCTTTAAACCAACAATCTATAATAATAGTATATTTTTCATCTTTCTTCCAATAGATTATGAGGAAATGTTTGTGTATTCCCACTTCAGAGGGATGTGATATAGTTCAAAATTCAAGCCTTCAATAATTGCATTTTAAATGTTAGACCGTATTTTCAAGGCAACAAAGAAAAATGTAACTGAGCACCTTCACCCTTGTCATTCATTCCTGATTTTATCCAATCCATTTTTACCACTAAAGTCCTGTTGCGTTACCTCCTGCACAGTTAGCAAATATCATTCAGCAAAAATTTTCCTCCACTCCCCCAATTCTGTCTCTTTCTTTCACACACACACATACATATACACAATCCATGTTTTGCTTGTTCCTACCTCCCGAATTTTCTTCCTTACAGAAATAGAAATAGGGACAAAGAAGGGGGAAATGTATATATGGGGTCTGGGCTGAACAAATGCATAAGTAGTGTTAACTAGGGGTAAATTGAGAGAAAACTTCTTTTTCTCTTCACTGTTTTGGAAAGGATAGCCATTAGCTTGACTTCCTTGTGTCCTTATGGACTTTAGTATTAGCCTAGACTGAATTAGCCTAGACTGAATTATAGCATTTTCTAGCTGGAAGGAACCTTAAGATCACATCATCTACATCAAAATTCCTCATTTTCAGGCCAGGAATAGAGAGATACAGAGGTAATTTCCCCAAGGTCACACAGCTGGCTAGGGACAAGCCAGGGATTAGAACTCGTGTCTCCTGACACTTATTCCAGAGCCTTTTCCCACTGAGCTATATTGCCTTCCACTGGACACCTAAGAATTCTTTCCCAGGGCCATGTTACATCTTGGAGCCATATGCTCCTGCCCTGATCTCAGTGGGAAATCTACCCAGCAACCTTATACAGCTCTTTCTCCTTGTATTCACATGGTTCCCATCCACATGGACTGCAGATGTCCCCAAAGAGAAGGAAGTGTTGAGGACTAATAGGAACAATGGGGTCCATGACCATGTCTACCAAACACAGGGACCACTGCCCCAGCTTGAGGAGCCCTGAGCTTCTGCTCTGTCCAAATGGAATATAGAAAGACTGGTTTTCTTAGACAGCTCACCTCATCTCATCTAATAATGGTTGGTCTTCATAGGTTGAGGAAATGTTTCTTGTTCTTAGAGCAAAGAAAGGAATGAAGAGGGAACGATAGCTTTGTTCATACTGAGTTTCTGAGATGCCTTTTCAGTATTTTTTAAATGAGTATGGCTACAATTCACTGGCAATGATTTCTTTTAATAAATGGGAGTGAGGCTAGCTAGAGAAAATAACCTGGTCTTGCTGTGGTTGCCCTCATCCATAGTGTCCCCATAGCCATTCTGCCATGACAGGGACAATTTCCAAGTAAAAGCAAGGGACTTTGTGACTGAAATGTACTCTGGCCAATGTTAAACATTGGCTCCTTGTGTTTCCACTAAAATAACAAGCTAGTGCTCTACACACCATACCGATCTTGTATACACTGTACCCATGGCCTTCCATGCTAGAAACCAGGGCAATAAGTTCTGCACATGTAATTTTTTCACAGCAAGGCTCTTCCTGGGAATGAAAGGGTATTCATTAATTCAGTCCTAAGAGACCTCTACCCAGGCTTACATAATCCACTCCTCAGGAAATTCTCTTTCATTCCTGCTTCTCCTCCCCAATCAGAAGTGACTAAGGAAACTTAAAGTAAATGTATAGTTACCTGAAGAAGAAGAAGGGGTCTGAGTGCCTAGATCCTTCTTTGAATTATCCACCCGAAGTCTTAGAACAGCAATCCAGTGCTTGCCTTGGACAAAATTATGTTTACTTCCTTAGTCCCTTCCATACTCTGGATGGACATGCTCCTAATTCCCCTCAGATCTGGATCTCAATAGCTTAAAAATGTCTTCCTTGCATAAGAGAACAAGCCAGCCAATGTCCTCAAAATGAGCTCTAGCACACTGAAGAGAGTTTTCCCAAAGACCAGCCCATTTCAAAAATATCTATGCCAATATATTTCCGCAGACAGATGCACTAGGACTGTGGGGTTTGAATAACCTCTACACCATCTAGTTTACTATTGAAATAAAATGCATTAGAAATTTCTTTAATTTAAAAAAAGGAGCATTGGAACTTGTCCTTGACCACATGAGGCTACTTGGATCTCAAAGGACAGCCTCCTCACTCATGTATTTCCCTCATTGCATTAAGGAATTTAGCTCTTAGGCTTAGGCTTATTTTCTAAGTAATCGATCAGTGTTTTGGAGCTTATCTGGGATGGAAGAGAGGTTAGAGTCTTGTTTTGGGACCTGAAATCTAGAAAGAATAAAGGCCTAGTCATTGATATGCCAGAAGTGTTCCAACACCTCTTGTGTATCAATGGAACCTTGCAATTGCTGGTCTTCCTTGGTCTTTTTCTTAGTATGGAACTTTAAAACTGTCGAACTTCTGCCTCTGTCATAAAGAGAGACCCTGCAGGTAGCCTTGTCCACTGTTCTATAATTTTATGCAGGTTTTTCTCTTCCATAGAATTGTGAACACCTGAAGCAAGGATACTACATTGATTCTTCATGCCTACCTTTTGATTGCAGAAGTATCTCCAACAGATCCTCTGGCTGTTGGTGCCACAGACCCAGTCTAATGCTTTAATACTCAGTGAATTATCCTTAATCATCCCTAAGGGCTGTGATTTTGGACTAAGACAACACAGATCATTTCTTTAAAATTAACTCCCAATTTTATTCCTCCTCTACCTAGTAGACCTCACTTCTCTGGTACGTAAAAGGCTGGAGGTTCTTGTCACACAGTAACCAACTCGTGTGTTGGGAGAAAAATGAATTTCTAAACCCACAGAGCACTGACTTCAGTGGGAAACCTACTATGGTCTAGGACTGTCAGCAGCTTCTAGCTTCTTCACTTTTTCTTCTCGGAGACTAGAAGGTTCTATCTCCATCACCTGTCTTTCAGTATTTTTTTAAGATGATTTTATTTATTTATTTTTAGAGAGAGGGAAAGGGAGGGAGACAGAGAGGGAGAGAAACAGCAATGTATGGTTGCTCCTCACATGGCCCTCACTGGGGACCTGGCCTGCAACCCAGCCATGTGCCCTGACTCGGAATTGAACCGGGACCCTCTGGTTCCCAGCCAGCGCTCAAGCCACTGAGCTACACCAGCCAGGGCCTGTCTTTCATTATCCTTGTTTAATGAATTTTGCCACTCTTATCTCTTCAGTAAAAGGTGACTTTCTCCTGTCTCCCTCACCCTCGTTCCCAGAATTTGTCTCCATCCCCAAAGATCTGCTGTGATCTTTACAACAGCCTCTCAGTATTAGTGTTCTTTTTGCTTGTTTCCCATTAAGGATCCATGCAGACTTTTGACTTTTGACTTTGGCCTTGGTAGTGTGACACTGGTTGTCATATGACAAAACTCTTCAAGCCCCCTTCTGACTCCCTAATTTTTAATCTTGTAGTGTATAGTCATCAACATCTTCTGGTATTAGAGGCATTCTTGTTTTACCTTGGACGCCTGGGGCTAGGAAAGTATAGAATTCCCTTTGGAAATTAAGGCATTTTCCTGCTCCTGATTATACAGGCTCATTGGGAGGAGTCAGATGGCACAATAGAAGTCAGAGCAAACACCTTATGAACTAAGGCAAAAACTTATAGGCTTTGGAATTTCTTATTTCTGGGTTAATAACCTGAGAAAATCAGTGGCCTTTTGCCACCCTCTACCTCCCCTGTGTATCTCTTTGTCTTCTCTTTCTTTCTCTAGCTCATTATTTTTGCTGTTAGTTTTATATTCTATGTTATTACATTCTCTCCATAGTATACACATGCATCCTTTGTCCTCTGCAATTTTTTGAACCTTTTTATTTTTTCCTTCTTCCTTGTCTAGGCATTTGGCATATGCCTCTTTTTAGCCCTGTGATTTTGCCTTGTTGATGAGAATTATTTTCATACTCAGCCACCCCTGATCCTACCCCAGTCTAGTCAGAAGTACGTTGGTGTAAATAGTCCAAACCTGGCCCTTTCTTCTTCTTCATTTTCAGTTGCAATTCCCTGAAACAAATCCACACAAGCAGTTTCCTTATAGCTGATGGATCTTTTGGTCTTTGCCTTCCAAGCACTGTACAGAATACTTTGTGGTTCCTTTTTAGTCTGCCGTTGTGTGGAGCAGTGAAGTGTGCTCAGAGAAATAGCAGCTGAACAGAAAATTCCACCCATGGATTCATATTGGCTAAATACTATTAATTGTTTTTAATTTGCTCATAGTTGGAAAAGCTGCAATATAATATAATGAGAGACCACAGATAATTTCTCCTTTCATTTGGCTTGGCTGGGTGGGGGTGTTGGGTGGGGAGCAATTTGTTTCAAGTTTTACCAATACACATTAAACTCTCTGTAATAACCTTATGTTTTGGGCTTGCCAACTGTTGAATTATTTTAGCTAAAATTATAAGCATTTGGAGTTGATTTAAATGAAAAGGATATTTAATAAATTTATACTATAAAAAGAAACATTCACTTAATAGAAATATATTTTTTCTTCTGTCACAAAATTCACCTAAACATTTACTCTTCACACCAACTGTTCATGACCCTGTTCAGGTGGTCCATATAAAAATAATTAATAAAAGTAAGGAAGGCAACTTGTCGAGGCTAAATTATTCAACAGGGTGCACATTCCTTGGGAGTGTCACTGCTTGGCAATACTTTATGGTGTGCCCTTTCCAATGTCATTTTAAAATAAATTCTCTTAAAAGGATTTGAGTAACAGGTTATTCCAAATATCTTCAATTATTGGTCCCATAATATATTGCAGCTGGAAGCCAATGATCTCTTTTGACCTATATACAACTAACACATGTTTTGAATGAATTTTACATTTCTCATGTGTGGTAAGTTCTTTAAAGTGTTTTTGGTCATCTTTTTGTGCCATTAAACTTATATAGAAAATGTTTGTATGGCCATTTTCAAAGGGAGAAAGTTAAAATGGAAACAGCCCACCCTTTCTGACCTATAGCTGTAGTTAGAACTCTGTAAATGTAGCAAAACAGCTTTAATTGGTGGTTGTGGTGTTAGAGGTGTTAGCTTGCTAGTGACTAGATTTGGAGAGTAAATGCATGGTATTGTACATCACATTTCTTAAATCACTCATTTTAGCCTCTGTAAAGAATATATTCTCCCTTGTGGTCCCTTCTCCCTCCCTTGCCCTCTCACTCTCCCTGCTCTCGGGTGTCTTACAGTAGTAAATAACTGATTTGGGGGCCCATAAATTTTGCCAAGTAAAGTAAAAAAAGAACAAAAACAAAAAGGGTAGAAAGGTCACTTCTCAAAAGTCTTTCAACAGTTATTGACCATTTCTCAAAGAACTGCATTGTCATCAAAGACTCAACTCCCTTTTGTAAAAAATCAGAGGCAAATTGAGAGTGGCATTGACCATTTTATTAGCAGAATTGAATAGTTCTAAGAATCACATATAATCAGAAAATAGTGGATAATGATGTCCCTTATACCAGCATCAGCTTTGAGGTATTTGGAGACTGCAGAAGGATCTGGTTGACCAATGACAAATAATCATTTTTTTAAAAAGAAAAGAAAAACAGAGAGCAACAACAGATATTTGGGAAATTTTAGCTGCCCCTTTAGAATAATTCTAGCCAGAAAAGACAAAGCCATGGGTTTATATGCACTGCTATTGGTTTCCCAGGCAATGCCTAACCTGCTCTTAAACTGATTCAAAAGCAGTGTTCCAAGAATGCATTCTCCTTTTTAGTTTGCTGTTCCTACTTGGACTGGTAGGTTTGGTGAGACCCATGTAAAGCAGCTGGAGCAGACCCTTTTCATCTCTTGTGCCCGTTAATATCCCTCTTCCTCCTTCTACAATTTGATGAGGGCTGTCTTTGGTCAGAGGACTTCAAAGTCTACAGAAGTTCCCCATGTGTGTAGCGTGTTGTAAACTCTGAATGCTGCGGATTCATAGCATTCGATACTGAGCAGCCAAAGAGTTGCTCTTGCATAATTTTGGCTCTCAAGCTTCGTTCTTTTTCTCATTCTCATTTCTGTGTACATTTGCAAGATGTGTGTAATGTCATTTTCAAAAAATAAAATTTGATTTCAATATTTCTGGCTGATATTCTTTTTTCAAAAAAGCACTGAACTGATGATTATATAACCACAAAGTGTCCAAGCTGGCAGAAAACTTATACATTATTTTGTCCGACCCTTAACTTTATAGATGAGGAAGCTGAGGATCAATGTATGATGGAAAAACCATAATTAATAGCACAGCATATTTGCAACATACAAAATCTTTGATTTCCCTTCCAGAATTAGCAGGAATCTAATGGTTTCTTTTTATGTATAAGATGCTTTGGCCAAGGTCATTCTGTGCCATCAGAATAGGTGATCACTTCTAGTACTATGTTTTCAGAGGCCGAAGGAAGACTCTATGTGGGTTCCTCAAAAATTCTTGTACCTGTTGCCTGCAATTCCTTTGACAGTGTGGCTGTTCTCCCTTCACAGGCTGATGGTACAACCGCTCTTTGGGATAAGGAATGCCTAAATAAAAATTTACTCTCAGGCATAAGTGCCCAATTAAATATTTTTCTTAAATAAGGTTTTATTCATAGGGAGAATACAAGTCACTGGGCTTGTGAGGAGGCTGATGGAAAGGGAGGGATAAAAGCACAGAAAAAGGAGGCTGAGATATTGGAAAACTGGCCAACCTTACAATGAAGGCAAACCCTGGTGCTCCCACCTGACCTGTGTTTAAAGAAGAAAAGATACAAGTATCCTAGGTATTCCCAAAGATTGACATGATTAGGAGTACTTCCTTTATACATTATTTTATCAACTAGCCCCATGACCATCACTCTGGTGGAGACAAAGAAAGTAGATGGAGAAGGAACTTCTCAGTGTTCCTAATCCAAAGAAAAGCTAGAAAAGCTAGAAAAGATCAGGCTAGCCAGGCCAGTCTTTATCCTCACTATCATCAGGCCCTCCTCACCACCGGTTTCTCATGATGATACGTTCTCCCACCATGTTCTGTCCTGGTCTGCATTGCAAGTAAAATCTTTCTAAAATATTATTTTGATTGTGTCATTCCTCTTAACAGGAATTTATGATAGCTGTCTATCGCCCAACAGATCAAATCCAACCGCTCCTTATTGTTTTCAGTAAGGCATCTTTGGAGCACTAATTATGTTCCAGTTACCCTTAGGCCTCCAGGAGATCCAGCTTAGTAAATAGAGACCTGTAAATAAATGAATTGAGTGCAAAGGAGCAAGTGCTATGTGAATACCAAAGTTGGGTCAATTAATGTCCCAGGATGAAAATCAGGAAAACTTCACAGAATTGGCAGTATTGGGGTAAAAATTAAGAATTTTTCAAGTGGGGGAATTAAGATTGTGGTGATGTAGGTGGGAGCTGAGCTTACTTGCTTGTGCACCCAACTGGGACATCTAGCCAATCTGCTGAAGAACAGAGGGAACAACCAACAGAATCCAAGCTAATAAGTTTGGAAGCCAAAGTGTGCAGAGGACCCTTAGAAACCAGCAGTAAAGAGGTTTCGTAGGCCACTGGGAAGGTCTCTGTGCCTTGTGCCTGAGACCACAGCTGCAGTGGGAGCATTGATGGAGAGTGGGGTCAGTGATAGCTGCCTAGTGGCTCCCTCCCCTCCCAGAGCAGGGAAGTCACAGGCCCATGCCAGGAGAGACCTGGATGCATAAAGTCACAGAGGGGATAAAAAGGCAATAAGTGACATACCGTAGGTGGAGCACACCAGCTGGTGCACCAGTCGCTGGTTGAGACAGTACCAGAGAAACTGGGGAGCCAGGTGACACCTGGAGCTGGAAGAGATGGGCTGTGACTGGTAGTGACCCAGATAGACTCTGGACTGGCCAGAGAGTTGCTCTGCGTGGAAAGCCACATGCTTGTTGGGAGTGGCAGATGGCACTCAAAGGGACTTTTCTCAAAAGTGGAACTTAGGCCCTGTGCAGGGACGTGCAGCGGCCGGGCCAGTGAAGAGGGAGGAGTGTAGGCACGATTTGCTCCTAATCAGGGCACCTAACAAATTGGTCAAAGGAGGGGCAGTAGGTGCATGGCAGCAACGCCCAGAGAGACTTTCTTCAATAGGTAAACTGACCCCCAGTGCAGAGACCTTGAGCACCTGCAGCACCCAGGCCAACAAAGAGGGAGGAAGGTTAGCACAATTTGCTCCCACTCGGTGGACCTCACAGACTGATCAAAGGGGTGCAGAATGAGGTGGATTATCGGCACCCACTTGATGCAAATGCATACAGTGGACAGTTCAGGCCACACAGTGTTCTGAGGGCATGGGCTGGAAATTGGGCACCTGTGATTATTGTAGCCTAGGCTGAGCTCCAATCCTTGTGAACCACAGGAAAGGAAATCAATGGAGCACAGCCCCCCTCTGCCTGTAGGATCCAGGCAGACCTAAAAAAACAATTGGCAGGTTTAAAATGAATAGCAGGCTTTTTTATTTTTATTACTATTTTTCAAGAGTAAAAAAATAAGACCTGGAGTTGTGAGAAAATCGGAGACTGATCCAGAAAGAAGAAAGAAGGCAAACATCGAAACCTAAGGCAAATTTCACTTTGCTACCCTTCTTCACTTCTTTCCATTTATTTAGTTTATTTTGTTTTATTTATTTTTATCATTTGATTTGTTTTCTTTATTCTCAATTTCACATTGCATTTTTTAAATAACTTTACTGTTCTTCAGTTACAGTTGTCTGCATTTTCTCCCCTTTCCTCCTCCCCACCCGATCCAAACCCATCTCCCTCCCTTGCTTCAAACCTCTCCCTTGGTTTTGTCGATTTGTCCTTTATAGTAGTTCCCCAAAACCCTTCTCCTCATAGTCCACTCCCTCCACCCTTCTAGATATTGTTAGATTGTTCTTAATTTCAATGTCTCTGGTTATATTTTGCTTGCTTTTTTCTTTTGTTGATTATGTTCCACTTAAAGCTGAGATCAACGGTATTTGTCTTTCACGGCCTGGTTTATGTCACTTAGCCTAATGCTCTCCAGTTCCATCTATACTGTTGCAAAGGGTATAAGCTCCTTCTTCTTCTCTGCTGCATAGAATTCCATTGTGTAAAGGTATCATAGTTTCTTTATCCACTCATTTGCTGATGGGCACTTAGGTTGCTTCCAGCACTTGGCTATTGTGAATTGTGCTGCTATGAACATTGGGGTGCATAGGTTCTTTTGGATTGGTGTTTCAGGATTCTTAGGGTATAATGCCAGCAGTGAAATTGCTGGGTCAAAAGGCAGTTCCATTTTTAGTTTTCTGAGGAAATTCCATACTGTTTTCCACAGTGGCTGTACCAGTCTGCATTCCCACCAACAGTGCAGTAGGGTTCCCTTTTCTCTACATCCTCTCCAACACTTGTTTGTTTATATTTTTTGATGGCCATTCTGCCTGGTGTGAGGTGATATCTCATTGTGGTTTTAATTTGCATCTCTCTGATGGCTAATGATGCTGAGCACCTTTTCATATGACTCTGGACCCTCTGTATGTCCTTTTTCGAGAAGTGTCTGTTCATGTCTTTTGCCCATTTTTTATTGGGTTTTTCGTCTTCCTGGAGAGGAATAGTATGAGTTCTTTGTATATTTTGGAGATCAGACCCTTGTCTGAGGTATCATTGGCAAATATGTTTTCCCATACGGTTGGTTCTCTTTTTATTTTAATACTATTTTCTTTAGCCCCACAGAAGCTCTTTATTTTGATAAGATCCCATTTGTTTATTCTTTCCTTTATGTCCCTAGCTCTAGGGGACATATCACTGAAGAT
>PVJI01027115.1:0-18114 GCA_004026765.1 Micronycteris hirsuta
TTGAACTTGACCTTATCTGCAAAGCACTTTATCTGCCCTTCCATTCTAAATGAAATCTTTGCTGGATAGAGTATTCTTGGATGTAGGTCCTTGCCTTTCATGACTTGGAACACCTCTGTCCAGCCCCTTCTTGCCTGCAAGGTCTCCTTTGAGAAATCAGCTGACAGTCTTATGGGAATTCCTTTGTAGGTAACTGTCTCCTTTCCTCTTGCTGCTCCCAGAATCCTTTCCTTATTTTTGACCTTGGGTAATGTAATTATGATGTGTCTTGGTGTGTTCCTCTTTGGATCCAACGTCTTTGGGACTCTCTGAGCTTCCTGGACTTCACGAAAGTCTATTTCCTTCGCCAGCTTCAGGAAATTCTCCATCATTATGTGTTCAAATATTTTTTCAATTCCTTGGATTTCTTCTTCTCCTTCTGGCAGCCCTATGATCCGTATGTTGGGATGTTTACAGATGTCTTGGAGGTTTCTGAGCCCCTCCTCCATTTTTTGAATTCTTGTTGTTTCATTCTTTTCTGGTTGGATGTTTTTTTCTTTTTGCTGGTCCACTCCGTTGATTTGAGTCCCAGTTTCCTTATCTCTATTGGTTCCCTGCACATCTCTCCTCATTTGTTCAAGCAAGTTCATTAATTTTTTGTCGAATTCTGAAAGCATCCTTATTACAAGGGATTTGAACTGTGCATCTGATAGGTTGGCTATCTCTTGGTCGGTTAGCTCTGGGGTTTTGATTTGTTCCTTTCTTTGGGTCATTTTATTTTATTTTTCCCCTCGGTGAGCCTGTTACTGTAAGGGGGGCGGAGCCTTGGGGTTCCCCTGTGCAGGGAAGTTCCCGGTAGTTGTGCTGGGACGTGGCCTCTGGGGGCGGGACCTGAGCGCACAATGGCGCCTTCTCCGCTCTCTGCACCCACACCGCCTCCTGCAAGCAATTCGGGCCCCTCTGCACTGGCTCCGGGGGTCACTCCGGGTTGCTGGACGGGCTGCACAGCTCCAATCCCCCGCGGGTCTCCCCAGCGAACTCTCCTGTGAGGCCGGGAGTTCCTCCTGCCGTGGACTCCACCCCCACAGGCGCTCTCCCTCTGCGCCAATGGGTTGCGCCCTGCTTTCTTTCCGGGTTTCTCTGCACGCGAATGCGGACCTGCCCAGTCCACTGGTCTCGGCCCTGCTGGGTCCGGATGAGCCGGGCGCAGACCGCACTTCACTCGGGGCCCCGTCTGGGTGCGCTGCAGCCCCGCTGGAACCGCTCCTCCAACTGTGGACCTGCCGACTGCTCACCTGCTCGCTGCAGGGTCGCTGAGCGCTCTCCCTCCGCCCGCACCTTCCGGCTCACCAAACTAGATGAATGTATTTTCTTTAATTCCTTGGTTGTCGGACTTCCTCTCAATATGATTTTCTGTCACATCTGGCTGTTTTTGGATGTGTAGATTTCTGATTCTTTTCCTTGTTTGGTTGTGCGAGGTGGTACGGTGCATTCACCTATGCCGCCATCTTAGGAAGTCAGATTTATTTTTCTTTAAAAAGGAAACATTTGTAAACATTTATGTTGAACAATAAATATTTTATTTTAAATATATATTAGTTAAACCAAGAGGAAAAGTAACAAGTATTAATAGCAATGTGTCGAGTCATTTGTAATAGAATAAGAGCACACACGAAAGAGAATAATAATGCTATTTTTCTAAAATTTTGACTGTTTTCCATGTTTAACAAAATTCCCACAAGCATGGTAGGCAAACTGAGTTTTGTATTTACAGCTAAGAAACCTAGATAAGCTATAAATTTATCACTTACACTGATTAATACAGTTGTACATACCTAATTTCTGATAATACATAGCATGATTAACTTACAGTTTGTAGTAATTTAGGTAAACTCTCAGTTATTTCTGTAGTCTGCCTCCTGGGCATTGTTGGCTCAATGCTTAGACACTAAGGACCCATCAATAGATATTACCAAGATTATTTATCACAATTTGTATATGCTTTTATTTGTAAGAATTCTCTTTATAAAACATCACAGGTTATTAGTATCTTGGTTTGTCTTCTAGAGTCTTATTACTCAGAGGTGGTCCCTGGATCAGCAGTATTCATGTCTCCAGGAAGCTTGTCAGAAGTGGAGAATCTCAGCCTCCACCCCAGACTTGCAGAATCATAATTTCATTTAACAAGATCCTCGGGGAATTTGCATGCACATTAGAATTTGAGCTGAAATACTCAGGGATTAAAAACTTGGTATACTGGAAGCTTTAAAAGCCACAGATGGTGTGGAAAGAACTATAGATCAATTAAACTCAACTTTACTTTTTCATATCTTGGGTTTTCTTTTAGAATCAATATATTACAACTGGCAATTGAATGAGTCAGTTTAGGCATAATCCAGAATTGGGTGGAAATAAGAGACTTTATTTGCATAATATTCTAGGTTGGAAAAGTAAAAGAAAATAGAAAATATATCAAGTGATTATTAGTGATATATTTTTCTGGTTAATTTCATTATCATTTAAATCATAATTTCGATGATTTCTATATGTCGCTGAACCAAATGTAAAAATCTTTAAGTATTCAAGTGATTGAGCAAGCTATTGACTTTCATTGCATGACTCAAAAAGATTTCAAAATCTAAAGAACCTATAATAGAGTGAAAAGTACACAGGACTTGGTTCTATTTCAATATGACTAACTGTATTACTAAGTTTCCTCCCTTCATGTAATGAGTCCTCTACAGAGATTTGTTGAATGAATGAATTGGTGCTTAATTAGAGACAAAGACTATTCTTCCTAGAACAGACTATGACAAAAATACATAGAGAAATATCCAAAAGGAAGATACATTCAAAATGTTTTCGTTTGACAGTTCATAGAACCAGAAAAGCAATTTGTTATTTCAAAATAAGAATTACATTATCAAAAAGAAAGCATTCTTGTGTTTGCTGATCAGCATATTCTCCTCCTGGGGCAAATATGTGTGGGAAGCAATATTATAATCAGAAAGTTATTGTGAGCTACAGACATTAGATGGATGATTATAATGGCTGTGACTATCAAGCCTGAAAAACGAATACATGGTTCTTTACCGTAAGAATACAGTGAGCCCACAGAATAGGTGTGTGATTTTCTGGGTTCAGAGAAAATTTTTACCTGATCAATACAAGAGACATTTTATTTCTATTTGCCTTTCTGATGCTTCCTTTTCTTTTCTTCTTTCTTTCTTTTGGAGAAATGCTTGGAATGGAAGGAAGAATCGATGGAAGGAGGGTCAGTTCAATTAGGAGCCAGTTACTCCAAAATGTGCCTGTGTGTGTGTGTGTGTGTGTGTCCTAGTTTGGTTGGAAAAGGTCTCATTTATCCCTAGTTAACATTTGCCTAAATTTTTTCATTTTTACTGAAGTATTAATATTTAAATTAAAATAACCAGGGATGCATTTGTAAGATCTGCTCTTTATATTTCCAGCCTCTGTCATCATCTATCAGGAAAATGGTTGTAAAGTAGCAACAAGTTAATAAGCAAGAAAGAAAAATACTATAATTACATATTAATTTTATGTGAGACCTAGGCAAATCAATTAAGATTCCAGTGAGACAATATATAGGTAATTCTATAATTTTATTTACCCAGTAAACATAATGCATAATTCAACTAAACAATAAACCCATTGAACTTTGGTATACTAATTAAAAATTAATATATTTGCACTCTATTGATTTATTTTAGTATATACTCATGAAATAATAACTGTTCTGTTGTGTACAAATA
Source organism: Micronycteris hirsuta (assembly GCA_004026765.1). Classification (NCBI taxonomy): domain Eukaryota; kingdom Metazoa; phylum Chordata; class Mammalia; order Chiroptera; family Phyllostomidae; genus Micronycteris; species Micronycteris hirsuta. The sequence goes on from PVJI01027115.1 coordinate 3,753, forward strand.
CATACACATACATATACTGAAATCATAGCCCATGTAATATACCAGTTAAAAATGTACAAATACAGCCTTGGCTGGTTTGGTTCGGTGGACCGAGCAAAGGCCTGAAAACCACAGGGCTGCCAGTTTGATTCCCAGTCAGGGCACATGCCTGGGTTGCAGGCCAGGTTCCCCAGTAGTGGGTGCTTGAGAGGCAACCACACAAATTGATGTTTCCCTCCCTTCCCCTCTCAAGAAAGAAATAAATACAATATTTTTTTTAATTAAGAAAAAGAAAATGCACAAATACAACATATAAAGCAAGGACTATTTGCCATTTTAAAGTGTTAAAAAAAGACTTAAATTTTAACCTGGTTAATTGTATTCATTACGTATATTTAGTAAGAAACTAGATACTGCTTTAGTACATATTAGGTTCTTTATGTAATCTTATTATGGTTCCTAAGATCTATCTTTTTGTGATTTCTATCCTTTAAGACCTCAAATTATTCTATAGTTTAATTTATCTTATCAATTGAATATTTGGAAAGAAATTTTTACATGTGTTCCTGTGTATATTTTGGAAAATCCTTTGAAAAATTTGATATAGAATTTTTCAACAATATAATGTCTGAATTTATAGGAGAGTATATGGTAATTCTAATACTCCTCAACATGTGTGAGGGACTGTATTTAAACATTATTATTTATTGAAGACAGATATTCAGTCTGGATAGGTGTCAATAACTGTAAATAATCAAGTGCTTCCCAGATCACAAAAATGAGCTAAATGGAAACAAAATCAGTTAAAGTTTAACCATTATTCAAAAGTTAATTCTAAAATTTACATGGGACTTTATTTCCCTGAACCTTTAAAAAGTGACTACAGTGGGGGAATTCCCTCACGTTCCCAGCAGCAAATCTATTCGTTTTCTCTTCGCTCCTACTTATACAAAGGCACTACCTGTCCTACAATATCTATTTTTATATGCACTGTATCGCATCCCCTCTTGCTTTTTCAAGGACTTCACTTCCTCATTCCTGCTTCCTCTCTCCTACCTCCTCAATGTCTTCATCTCTTCATTATCAGCCTCTTTCTTTCCCCTGGAATAATTCCATCAACATACAGATATTCTCTACTAGAGTATTTCCACTTTTAAATCCCTCCCCTAACCTGTCATCTCCTCTAGCTACTGCTACTGCCCTATTTTTCTGCTCCTCTTTCTAGCAAATGTTCATTTTTAATTTTTATTTATTGATTTTTGAGGCAGACAGACAGAAATCCATTTGTTGTTCCACTTACTTATGTGTTCATTAGTTGATTCTTCTTTGTGCCCTGACTACAGAACAAACCTGCAACCTTGGTGTATGCGGATGCCACTCTAACCAACTGAGCATCTGGCCAGGGCACAAACATTCTTTATTTATTCGCTTTACTTACTCTCTCCAACTTCCTTTCTCCAATTCATACATCAGACAACACCTAGTTGACTTTATCTTCCTTTCCACTAACCCTGTCCTTTTCAAGATCATCAATGACTTCAGAGTTGCCAATTCCAATAGGAATTTCCCTGTTCAAACTGCTTGGCCTCTTGACAGTATTCAACACACTGACAATGCTGATCTGAAAACCTTCCCTCCTGGATTCTTTGACCTAATAGTTTTGAACTTTTGATCCTACCTCACTACCTCCTCAAACTTATCTTCAATTTAGTTCCCCTTGCTACTTCTGTCCCAAGGTGTTTGCCTCCTCTTCTTTATTATGCACATCTTCCTAGATTACTTTTTTTTTCTGATAGCTTTAGATGGCATTCCTCTGCTTTTACATCCCAAATCTGTTTCTCTACTTCAGACCTATTTCCTAGGCCTGAATTTTAACTCATGAATTCTAACTCTTACATTCATCTGACTATCTGGGCGGAAATGTTCAAAAGGTAGCTGATTATTCTTTCCACTAACCTAATTCTCTCCCTCTTTTCCTGTCTTATGCAATGACTCTACCTGTTTCTCAAGAAAAGAAAAAAAAGACTAAAAACCACACTTCATTCCTCTCTGTTCCACAACATTCTCCCACGCATCCAATTGATTATCAAGTCTTGTTGGTCTAATTTAAAACTATTTCTTGAATTTATCTAAAAGATGTCAATTCTAATTTTGAACTGCATCTGCTCTTTTTTAAGTTATCTTCCTGTGTTTTCTAAAATATTGCAAAAACTTCTTAATTATAATCCCTGCTCTCATGAACAGTTCTCCCATTCTGCGAATTGTGTGGCAAGGGATCTTTTAAAATATCACATCACTTCTCTGTTTATTCTCCTCTAATTTTTCCCCTTTTGTGTCTTTCCATGATCAAACTCCTATTTACCCTGGCAAACACAGGTCCACCATGTCACCTCTTGCTTACGGTCCATGCAGCAGCTACCTGATCTTCATCTTGCTCTTCCAATATCCGTTACCTTTCTTTGCTTGAAACCATCGTCCTCCCACTCCTACCCTTCACCTGGCACATGCTCATCATTTATAGTTCAGTTCCAATGTCTCCTTTTGGAAGAAATCCCCCCTTCATCATATCACTTAAAGAGGTCTCTGCCTACTACTCTTTATCATCTTGCTCTGTTTATTTTACTCGGTACTGCCTCCAGCTGAATTATCCCATTCAGCTTCTTGTTCTCCATCTACTCATTTGAATGTCCATTTGAATGAAGATCCTGGAGAACATGGATATTGTCTCTGCCCATCAGTTTTGATTTTTCCTAAGCCTAGGCTTGTGTGTGCTCTGTATAGCACTTGATAATAGGTCATTGTTGAATAAATGTATGACTAAATGCATACAAGATTTTCAAAGTCTATTTTTATATGAAAAAGGTCAAGGGTTGTGAAATTGGATAACATTACAATCTAACCCAGCTAAGTGATCCAATACCCTCGACTGTCTAAAAAACGCAGAAAGTACAGCTGACCTTTGAATGAGGCAGGGGTTGGGAGAGCTGACATCCCACTCAGTTGAAAAGTCACCTGTGACTTTTCACTCTCCCTCCACTAATGACCTGCTGTTGACCGGAAGCCTCACTGATAACAGCTGATCAACACATATCTGTATGTTATATGTATTATATACTGTGTTCTTATAACAAAGATAGTGAAAACAAAATGTTAATAAAAGCATAAGGAGAAGAAAATACATTTACAGTATTTGTTGAAAACAAAGTCTGCTTATTAGTGGACCATGCAGTTCACACCCAAGTTGTTCAAAGTCAACCATGTAAGCAACCCGATAAGACATGGAGCAGCAATGCAGCCGAGAGACTAACCATAAAACAAAAAGTTTACAGGGACACTCTTCTCCCTTTATAAGAAAGTTATAACAAAATTATATATAATTGCAGAAATCTTAGCAAATACATAAAATAATAATTGAAGATTACCTGTTATCTAATCAACTGAATAAAACTTCAATTAATATTTTATTACATAATTTCCAAAATTTTTTCCCATTGAGGTCTACATATGGTTATTGAGCTTGTAACTAGTGCAAATAAGGAATTGAATTTTTAGTTACTTATTTACTTACTGATTTTTAATAAAGTTAAAACTAAAGCAGTATAAAACGTTTTTTTCAGTCTTGGATGGTGTAGCTCAGTGGACTGCGCACTGGCCTGTGAACCAAATGGTTGCTGGTTCGTTTCCCAGTCAGGGCACATGCCTGGGTTGCAGGCCAGGTCCCCAGTAGGAGGTGCACAAGAGACAACCACACATTGATGTTTCTCTCCCTCTCTTTCTCTCTCCCTTCCCTTCTCTCTAAAATTAAAAAAATAAAATCTTAAAAAAATCAATTTTTTTCAAACACCACTTTATTGTTTGATATGACCATATTTTAAAATTCCATATTACTGAAAATATAATGTCTGAATTGAGATGTGCTGTAAATGTAAAATATACACTAGATTTTAAAGACACAATATAAAAAATGTGAAAGGTCAGTAATAACTTTTTTGTGCATGACATGTTGAAATGATAATATTTTGGATGTAATGGATTAAGTAAAATATATTTTAAAATTTAATCTATTTTTAAAATTTCTAAAGTGGCTGTCAGAAAATTTAAATTACATAAGTGGCTTATATTTTTATCTCTGCTAAAATATTTCTATATTAGAAATATAATAGAAATATATATATACATATACAACTTATACATATACATTTACATATATATTGTACATATACATATATGAGTTTCATAAATCATAATCTTTTATAAACTATTTCCTGAATGAGTGAGCTGACACAAACATCCTTTGAATTTAGTAATTACAGATCTATATTAGCATTTTTATTGTTTATGCTATTATAGTTGTACCAATTTTTCCCCCTTCACCTCCTCTGCCCATCCCATCCCCCACTTCCATAGCCAATCTCCACCCCATTGTCCGTGTCCATGGGTCCTTCATCCATGTTTTCTGACTGATCTCTTCACCCTCTTCTAAACAGTACCCATCTCCCTCCTCTCCTTGTGTAGCTGTGAGTCTATTCCATGAGCCTGTGCTTCTGGTTCTATTTTACTCATTAGTGTATTTTGTTCCATAGATTACTCTTATAAGTGGGATCATATGGTATTTGTCTTTCACCGACTGCCTTATTTCACTTAGCATAATAGTCTCCAGTTCTAGCTTTGCTGTTGCAAAAGGTAAGAATTCTTTCTGCTGTGTAGTATTCCATTGCGTAAACGTACCACAGTTTTTCAAGCCCCTCATTTACTGATGGGCACTTGGGCTGTTTCCAACATGTGGCTGTTGTAAATAGTGCAGCTATGAACGTTGGCATGCATAAGTACTTTTGAATATGTGTATCAGGATTCTTAGGGTATATTCTAAGCCTTGGAATTGCTGGGTCAAAAGGCAGTTCCATTTTTATTTTTTCTGAGGAAGTCCCACACTGTTGTCCACAATGGCTGTGCCAGTCTGCATTCCCACCTACAGTGAAATAGGGTTCCGTTTTCTCCTCATCCTCACCAGCACTAGTGTTTGTTGATTTCTTAATGATAGCCATTTTGGTATATTCAGCATTTTTGAATGATTGTTCAGTGTTTCACTGTGAGGAATATTCAATATACTGTATTCTTTATTACTGAATCTTCATTATTGAACATTTGGATGGTTACTAAATTTTTACTTTTATATGAAATGCTAGGGGAAACTCATTAAAGTATATGTTTATTTGTAAGGGATGGTTATAAAGGCCAATTGTATGCTAAATTTTAAAATTAGAGAAGGCCTGAGAAAATTTTTATAACATTTTTATAAAGTAATAAGAATAACAAAAAGCAAAACAATAATGGATTGTTGTGTGTAGAGGTAACAGAACTGGATGGAGAGTCAGTCACAGCATGGTTCTAAGCAGGGGAAGGAGAGTTTTCTGTGATGAACAGAAGACAGAGTGGCTCAATCAGGGACATCAGAGCTGTCTAAAGACATTTGGTCCAAATGATCTGACCCAACTCCTACACATATTGTTGTAAAAGAAGAATGTTTCTAGAATAATACACAAGATATCTAATATGTTTTATACCTCTGTTTATTAAGAGAGAGAATAAAGAACATATTAAGATTTCTATCAACAATGACATTTTTTAAAAAAATTATATTTAAGTTAGTTCTAATTTTCTGGAAAAATGTGTTATATGATGATTTTACCTTTCTGAGAGTAATTTATAATTTAAAAATGAAATACTGCTATTTAACCATAGAGAATACAAGGTCGTGGGTCTAAGGGCTGAAAGCTCTGGCCCATGTCTCTCATCTTGCCTGTCTCTGAGAGGCTGCCCTGAGCACAACCTCCGAAGACAAAGAGCCTATGCAGACAGGTAGCCAGGACCAGCCCTCCTGAGACAGTCTGTGTTACCTCTGTTCTGATGTTCACCCAACTAGGCCAGCTGCAGGGGTTTGCAAAGGAATGTGAAATGGAATTATGCTTAGAACAGTTCATGGAGGCCTTTAACCTCTGTGCTACACCCCGTTAGAGCCACTCCAGGTGTTCAGAATCTGTAACAATGTTGTCTCCAGAGAACTTACAATCCTCTAGGTTAGGGTGAATCAACAGAGCAGGACTCTTGCTTTTCCAAGCGTTTTGATTGCACTGTGTGCTCATGTTTCTGCATTGTGTGGATTGCATATTCCAGTGTCTCAGGCCGCTGTGGTTCCCAGACAGCAAAAACTTCAAGTTTAATATAGAGAAAATTACAGACACAGAAGAGGGAATATTTTATGGTATTATATGGACAAAAAAGGTAAATACCATATTTAGGATTTCTAGGGGAGAAAAAGCCTTTGAAAATTTAAACCAGCTGTGCTACTTTACAAATAAAATCATACAACTTTCTTAGTTAAGCGCAGTACAGTTGGGTCTTTTTCCTTTGTTCGTTTCCTCACAAAGGTTTTGCCTTCTATGTTCCACATTAAAATTTTACAATGTCAAAAAATTTAATTGGATAGTAAGTGGACCTAAGCATTGTTAAATTTCTAATAGTTAACATTATTTATATAAATACTTTGGAAATTCACTCCTCTCTACATCGTTTCTGTAGGGTCCTAGACGCAGCACTTAGAAGCTCTGTCCTCTCTTTCTGGCTCTTTGGTTATTAACTATTCACCAAGGCTATGACAATTAACCTCTCTGAAAGTCCGCTTTCTCACCTGTGATACAGGGATGACAAACCTTATAACACCTACGTCACAGGGTTGTCATGAGAATCAAATTAGCTAAACCATAAGTACATTTTGAAAACAAAAAAGATATTTCTAAACAGTTTAGAAAATTTTTAATCATAACAATAACAAGACCTCATTTTGTAAATATTTCTCTTATTAGGAATCCTATGCTTGCAAGCAATAGAAATTAACTCAAAGTAGCTTCAGGGGAACAAAATGTGAGGAAGAATTGCACTATAAGAATATAAAAGTGTCTTCTGGTACCAGAAGCACATCAAGGTCTCAGGAAAGTCTAGAACCAGTGACTTTTCCTCTCCTTTCTCTTCTACTTGTTCTGTTTGTCTGAAGCATTAAAAAAAAAATCTGAAAATCAGTTTCTTCTGCTTCTCCTAGAATGAAAATGTGGCTACCCCATGAATCAGAGCATATGTTACAGATCTAGCCACATAAAGCTATTGTTATCTCTTTCGTTTCCAACTGCCAATTCACAGGGAATCTGGTTGTGCTTGAATTACGGGCCTGCACATAGTCCTGTGTGGTGATGAGTGATCAGGTGCCAGATAAACAAAAAGGCTTTTTGGTGAATACAGCTGTTCTCAGTGGATTGGAAAAAGAGACCATTGTTTTTCTCCCTAGATAAGGGATTGTTGAATATAAAATTCCTTAAGCATCCACTACTCTCCTTAATTTACAAAGCACTTTCACATGTGAATAATTGGAAAAAAATAAAGTATTAATAGATACAAAGAATTTCTCTGAATGATGAAACTATTGTAATTGAGGGGGGAAGACATCTTGACAAGCTCTTTTTTTTAAGATTTTATTTATTTATTTTTAGAGAGAGGGGAAGGGAAGGAGAAAGAGAGGGATAGCAACATTAATGTGTGGTTGCCTGTCATGTGCCCCCTACTGGGGACCTCACCCACAACCCAGGCATGTGTCCTAGACTGGGAATCAAACCAGTGACCCTTTGGTTCCCAGGCCGGCGCTCAATACAATGAACCACGCCAGCCAGGAAGCTTTTTAAAAGAGAAGTGAGATCTTGAGGATGTGGGTGCCACAGACAAAAGAGTGCTTAAGAGTACTCTGCTTCAGAAAATGGAAGGCATTTCATTTTTGCTCCTAAGAGGACTGGATAGGGAAAAAAGGAAAGGAGACTGGGAGGCAGAGCCCAAGAAATGCTTGCCATCAAAGCTGCATGGAGTAAAGAACTTGTAAAAAGGGGGCTCTCTTTTCCCCCTTCTGCAAAAAAAAATAAATAAATAAATAAACTTTAAGAAGAAAATAATTAATGTGTGGTTTTCAGTTGTTTCTTAGTAATTTGGGTTACATGTCCACTCTGTGGACACTATGTGATTGAGATGCAGCAAAGAGAAAGAGAGAATGGAGTATGTCTGGACTGATAAAGTACAGAACAAAGGAAAACTGCATGAAAGCAGGAGCAGAGTCAGATCATAGATCCACCCTCCAGGGTCTCAAGGGCAGAGAAGCAGCAGCTGACTCGGTTATAAACACATCATTGCCTATGATCCACCCCACAATGTGTCATGTAATCAAAACAGATATCATTACCATTTGACAGATGAAGAAAGTGAAGACAATCACTTACCCAAGGTCTTACAGAAAATTAGTTTCCGAATGGAACTAAAGCCTATATGTCTCTTCACTCCTGGGCTCATGTTACTGCATTGAATTTATTTTCTTCAACTGTTATGACAATAATAGAACGGGGGTAGCATACCTTGTGGCAAGAATCGAGACATTTCATTTGACGAAATGCATTTACTGAAACCACTAAGATTATCTTTTATTCATTTATCCATTCGTTTAACATATACAGGCATGGGCAAAAGTAGGTTTACAGTAGTTTATATAAAAATAACAAATAATAATACAAGAATAAACTGTTTTTCACGCACTCACAACTGTATACTTACTTTTGCTCACCCCAGAATTTGTTGAATTCCTACTTTGTGACCAACAGTATGGTAGGTGGCAGCACTTTGCTTATTATTAAGGATAGTGTGATCGAAGTAAATTTTAAAATTGTGAGAGAAAAAGACTAAATTGCTATGAAGGACCGTGCAGTTCACAGTGTTCTTGATTTTTTTTGTACTCTTTGAGATTGCACCGTCACACAAAGTCTGATCTGGTGTCAGCTGTGAAACGGAATAGTTAAGAATCCAGAACTAACCACATCAGCTTGGCTGTATCTCAAAAAAGTTACATGTAGATTTACCATATGACCCAGCAATTCCACTCCTAGGTATGTGCCCCCCGAGATACATGAAAACAGGTATTTGGGCAAATACCTGCACCTGAATGTTCATATCAGCACTATTCACAATAGCCCCAAAGTGGAAACAATGCAGATGCCCACCAACTAATGAACGGAAAGATAAAATTTGGCATACCCACAAAATGAAAGAATATTATTCAGCGATTAAAAAAGCACTGATACAGGCTACAACCTGGATGAAATGTGAAAACATAATGCTAAATTAAAGAAGCCAGACACAAAGGCCACATATTGTATTACTCCATTTATATGAAATGTCTAGAATGGGCAAGTCCATATGGACAGAAGTAGATTAGTAGTTGCCGAAGGCTGGGATGAGTGGAGAATTTGGAATGGCTGCCCAAGTGTATGGGGTTTCTTTTTCTGGAGTGAAAAAATGTCATGGAATTAGTGGTAATGGTTGTACACTCTTGCAAATATATTAAAAACCATTGAATTATTCACTTTAAAATAATAAATTTTAAACATGAATTATATCCCAATTTATGAAAATATAACCACGTTACCTTTATACTTGTGTATAAATTCAGGACAATAAAATCGCTATCAAAATGGACACTGACCATCGTGCAATCACAGTACTTCCATTGCTACATTCCCCTCTTCGGTGTTTTCCTGTGTTATCCCAAATGTCGTCCAGTTAGCCACTTTGTGTTACAAAAGTCTCAAGAGTCCTTTTTTTTTAGGTGCATCAGTGATCTTATGGAAGCCGACTGTTCAGCTACTGCTCTTAGAATAAAGTTATTGCTGTTGGAAAGCAATTGCTACTGGTTCAACTTGGTGTAGATCAATTATGCACCTCTGCTTTGAGAAATGTTAGAGGGGAAGGGTAAAGCTTTGGTAATTATTTTACGTTTTACTTTATAGGACCAAGAAATGCTTGGAAAGTGCCCTGCCAATTGAAGCACTCCTCATCCAGGAGCTCCCTAAGACCTTTTGGAAAAGGCACAGGAGCACCTTGGGAAACGAGGAACCACTCTGTTGGTAGCTGTGCGTCCTGACATCCGAAGTAGAGCCTTATAAAGGGACGAGGATGAACTTGTGGCTGAAGCGTGAGGGTTTAGCAGCACCTCTCGGTGAACACATATTAAAAATTTGTGGGCCGAAGTGCTCAGGCTTACTGGTGAAAACAGTGTGCCCTAGGTGGGACTTGCATTTACCCAACCTGGTGCATCGAAGGGAAGAGAGAAACTCCGCAGGGGTCCTGCCTGCATTTGCCTACCCCACAAAGATTAGAAGCAGGGTATTCAAGGAGCACATGGACTCTGGAATTCTGCCTTAAAGAGGAAATCAATGTACTGGAACCCATCCCTGTTCATGTCTCTGGACTACTGAATTACCATATTTTTTGGACCATAAGATGCACGAGACCATAAGACACAACTAGGTTTTGGAGGAGGAAAATAGGGAAAAAATTTTGAAGAGAAAATGTGGTAAAATATTTAATAATATAAATAACACAATATTTCACCAACATAAATGTAAACAGCCAGGAAAGCTACATTCGGACTATATGACGCACTCCCATTTCCCTCCTAAATTTGGGGGGTGGGGTGCGTCTTATAGTCCAAAAAATATGGTATTATGGGGAGAGTACCAATAAGCTTGGAATAAGGGGCAAGGATAAGTCAGGCACAAGGAAGGGTGACCTGAGATTTTCTGCCATGCATATATTTTACCCCAGTCACTTTTCTCACAGGAGATTTAGGATCCGATCTTCAGCATTTGACTGACTGCCTCTCCATATTGCATGCTGCTGTGGCTGAGTATACTGAAAATCCAAATAATTTCATAACTTAAAGCTCCTCATTTGTTATTTTTCCCCTATTTGATGACGTTGAACTCTTACAAAGGGTTCTTAAGAACTTAATATAAAACATGTTGCCCCTTTTAGCCCCTAATCCATATAGCAGCTAATAAGATCTTGATAGTCAAAAAATACTTGCTAAACTTATTACTACCATTATTTAGAATAATATTGCCAATAACTGTAATTAACATAGGAAAGCACTCAGCGCTTCCCTGAATCCCTTTGGCCTGGCTCCTACCCCCAGTTCTGGATCAATCAATCCTGCTGTTGCAGGTCCTGCTGAGCTGAGCAAGTGAAACAAATGTCAGTTTCTCCGCTTAAACAGAGAGCTACAGTGAGAGACAAACAGCTGAGCCAGCAGGAAGCACAAACTGAAGGGGGAGGTGTCAATACAGCTATCTTTTAATCCAATGTACTAAAACAACACATAGACTTTAATAAAGCCAGAGAGCTCTTTCCTTGAGAAGCTAGCCTACGCTTCAGGCTTGGGCCAAGGTTTGCTTGATGCTTTTTCTTAAAACAGGATTCTTCAGCTTATTCTCAAAATGAAAAATAGGAAGCTTAAGAATCATAAAAAGACAAGGCAGATAGAAGTCACAAAAGTGTATTATGAGCACACGATATGCCAGGAACGGTGTTATGTATAATGTTATTAGACAGCATTTATCACAGCATAACGGAGAAACGGAGAAACGGAGGCTTACCAATTCCAGTTCTGACCGCCGTAGCCCAGTGTGCACAGCTCTATGGGAGCTGGCTCCTGCTGGCCTGGCAGCCCTCAGCTCTCTTATGTCCCGCCTCTGTCATCTTCACTCTTAGGCTTCAGTCAAAATGAACTTTGGGTTCCCTGATTAGGCCAACCTCAGTTCTATCCTAGGGACTTTGCTCTTGCACTTTCTCAGTGAGAGAGACAGGAATCCTCTTCCCCCAAATCTGGCTTCTTCTTATCTTCCAGTTTTCAACACAAAAGCTTCTCCTCCACAGAATGATCTCCTTGAACACTCAGTTGAAAGTCCCTAATTCTTCCCTCAGAGAAACTCCTGTTGTGGGGAGGTATAACACTCAGATTGGGGCTATGAAGAATAGTTGGCTAATTGCCTGCAACTGTCCTACCTTTAGATCCACTCAGTGCTCACACATAGTCCTGAGGCCTTACTCTTCCATGGCTGCTCAGTCTATGGCTGAGCAAGGGGTGGGGTGGGGGTGGAGGGCTCTAGACCCAGGCCACTTCTGCCCAAGACAGGAGTCCTCTAATGGGCAAATTTCTAGTAGGCCGCTCCCTAACTGCCTGGCCAAGATTTTCTTAGAGTTGCATCATTGTCTGAGACTCTTCAAGCCCAATCTTTCTTCTTTCTTTCTCTCCTCCCCCAGGTGTCAGAGCTGCATCTAATATGAAGGTTTGCCCCATCTCCTCCTGCTCCCCTCTGTCCTTTATCATTCACAAGCATGTCCCCCAATAAGTCACTTGCATGTCTAATTCTGTCCTGGTACCAATTGGCTTTTCAGAAGCCCTGACTTAGTGCACTCTCTTGCAATAGAGTGTGTTCCATTATCTTTATGACAGTTACAACTATTTTTAAATGTATCCTATTTAATTTATCTATCCATTTACCTATTTATTTAACATCTCCCTCCTGCCACTGCTCCCATCCCTAATCCAATGCATTAAATCTTATTCCCAGTTGGCTCATGACAGGCTTCAGTTATAGAAAACTAGACTTATCTAAATCCAGCTCCTCCCCTTTGTTCGTTGATTATGGGTATTTACTGTTGTAGTGATTGGAGATACAGCAGTAAATAAAAGAGACAGAGCCTCTGCTATTTTGAATTTATATTCGAGTGAGGGAAGACAGGTAATAAACAACCCCAAAAATATGTATTATGTGTCCAGAGTTATAAAGAAATGGTAGTGCATAGTAAGCAAATGAACAGTGACAAGCAGGGTGTAGAGAATAGTATCTCTCTTATAAGGTGGTATTTAAACAGAGATGTGAATGAAATAAGGGGATGAAACAAGCAGATACCTGGCGGAGGGGTGTCCCGGCCAGGGACAACGTAAGTGCAAAGGCCCGGTGATGGAGCGAGTTTGGCAGGTCAGTGAGGCTGCACAGCGGAGAGTGAGAGTGGTAGGAAATGATAAAGAGATGAACGACGTGGGCTAGATAAATCAGTTCAGTCCTTGTACGTCATTATAAGAACTTTGGATGGAATTTTTCTCTGGGTAAAACAGAAAATGAATGGAAAGTTCTGAGTAGAGGGCTGGCAGTATCTGATTCGCATTTTAATCGATGACTGGCGGCTAGGTAGAAAATATAGGGGGTTAATGACAGAAGCAGGGGGACTAGCAAGCAAGCTACTGTGATCTAGGTTATATCAGTGGATGGTGACATTTGTCCAAATCCTGGATATATTTGAAGGCAGTGTTAACAGGATTTCTTACAAACTGGATATGCAGGGTTTGAGGGAAGGGGTGGAATCAAAGATGACTCCAGGTTTTTGGCCTGAGCAAATGGAAGGATGCAGTTGCTAGTTACTGCGTTTCCCTCTAGTCAAGTTCAGTTGTACATGTTCAGACACAGATAGGCCGAGAGCTGGTTTAACCAAATTTGAGATTTTTTTTCCTGTCGAATACAATCATGGGGGTGTTTTGAGGGTATAAGCACAGACATGACTATCTTGGTGGAAGACAGAACATGAGTTGCAGAAAATGAGAAATTAGCAAATGACAGGGAAAAGACATATGGTCAGTGGATGGAAGGCCTCTGTGGGATTGAAGAATTAATGCTGATGAGGTATCAGAGGGCAGGGGACGGGAGAATCAGAGGTAGAGGTCAGAAAGTGGGACAGCCTGCTCTTTCCTTTGTCTCATAACGATTTCCTTTTCTACCCCTGCATAATGCTTGAGAAGAAGAGCCACAGCAAACCTGAAACAATAAAAAGTCCCAAACTCATCTCTCCATCCACCAGCTCATACAGCTACCATTCTTCATGATTACAATTCTTGAAAGTTTTCGCATTAAGCTCTGCATTCTGAGCATTTATGTGGCATGATTTCCTTTTACAAAAGGATGTCAAAGTGCATTGGTGTATTTGCCAACCATTTCTCACTGAAATGATAGGCTCACAGGAATTCAGAATTATTGACACTTTGAAGGTGATCTATTGGAACATACTCACTTTTATAGAGATTTTGCAATATAGAGATATTAAGGAACTTTCAATGACAAACAGGCAGATGAAAACAGAGTTTTGAATTGCTCTAAGGTTATCTGTTTACCAGAATTTATTTATTAAAAAATGTGTATTTATTCTTACATGTTTAAACTTTGGTCACCTTCAAAGCACTCTTCATTTGATGCAATACACCTATAGAGACATTTTTTTCACTGTTCAAAACCATTTTTGAACTTGTCAATTTTGATGCCTTTTAGTGCTTCTGCCATTTTTTGTTTCACCTCTTCCACATTGGCAAAAAGTTTCCCTTTAAGGACTTTTTTCATCCAAGGAAATATAAAACAGTTGCTTTGGGTGAGATCAAGTGAATGGGGGGTGGGGCATGGGGGTCATGCTG
>PVJI01027116.1:0-17963 GCA_004026765.1 Micronycteris hirsuta
TTCGCAGAGCAGAGCATGGCGGGACGTTTGCGTGGGGAGCAGAGGGGGGGTGGTTGCCGTGTCCGACTGTGTGAGAGAGTGAGGTACCTCAGGGCCGACCCAGACACCTGGCGCATCAGCTACAAAATATCCTGACTGGGTTCAGCATGTGCCCAGCTCTGTGCTGATGATTCATGATGGCTGATCAAACCTGTCTGTCTCTCCTTTCATTTAACACTCTTTTTTTGGAAAAAGAGGAAAACCGGAATGAGGTACCAATAAAACAAGACAAAGCTCTGGCTGATGGGTGCCATGGAAACCGGGACTGAGGCCCTCAGGCACAAGGTGGCCGCCTCAGCCGGACGTCACGAAAACACCAAGTCGTTCCCGGTCACCCCCTGTGTCTCCTCAAGGTGACAACATGGCTGCTGCTCACCCGACCATCACAGCCACCATCCACAGCCGGAACTAGAACCATGCAGACAGAAAAGGAACTTAGACTTAAAATTGGAGTTGCCACATGACACGGGACACGGGACCCAACCCCGCTCCCCAAGGTGTCCCGGGAAACGGCCCTTCTGCACATGCAGCTTCCGTCCTCCGCTGAACCGTCCCCAGTGAGGAAGGCACAGTCAGGGCTGCAGCCCGCTGTCCTCCTTGCTCCCCAACACCAGGGCGCACTCAGGGCTTGGGGAGAAAACAGAGGCGAGGGGTGGGAGCCCCTCCGGGCTCTTGGGGGCGGAGCAGGCCTCGCCGCCCCTCCTACGCTCCGGCCAACACGCAAACCAGATGTGGCTTCCGTGGCGTTTCCCAGAGCCGTTCCAGTTCTCCGACGCTGGACATGTCGCCTCTCGGGACTGTGCCCGACTTCCCTGTAATCAGAGCGGCGACCGCCATCAGGAAAGGCCACATTTCAATCAGAATGGGGGAGGGCCGGGGACGGGGGCCGTACCCATGGGAACCCTGGGGTTTTTTGTGCAGAAAAAAGGAAAGTTGAAAAAAGCTGACATGTTTGTTTTTTTAATACCGGGTGTAACTTAATTAATTACCTCGAAGGCCCTGAATATAAAATAGATTGGCGGTCGTGGAGAGGATCCCGATTGATTTTTTTTTTCTTCTTACACAATGCGGTTGCATAATTTATCCCTATTATTAATTTATACAGCACCTCACTTTGGAGAGGCTCCGGCCGCCTCTCCAACTTCGGTGTCTTATTAAACATTCATAGTTGCCCTCCGAGGGACGGAACGGGCAAATATTATTCTATTATCAAACAATTTCTCCCTAGAAATCTATAATTGGAATAAAAAGCAATTTCAGGGAGCCACGGAACGCCACGGGAAGGTAACACCACCCTAATTGAATGACGGCTTTGCTGATATTCAGCACAAGGGACCCACGCACCTGCCTTGTCCGGCCCGCGTGTCCGGCTGCAAACTCTGCAGTGACCGCCCCCCCTGGGCCAGTCCTCCGGGGACCGGGGCGGAGGGAAAGTCGCTTCTGCTGAGTCCGGCTGTGGGGAGGCATCCAGCAGGGCACGGGGCGGACACGGGGAATGTGGGTCCCACAGGTCAGTCTGTGGGCCTCTGTCTCGGCGCAGGGGCTGCAGACCACCCGCCTCTGACCGTCCATGGAGCCAGAACGGCTGAGCGGGGGCGACCGGCCCATTCGGCATCGATGCGTCTGGAGGGAGCCCACGGCCCCGGGGGGGCCAGGGATGCTGGCAGCCGGGGTCCACCCCCCTCCCCCTCCCCATGCCCCCATCCTCACCGGCCCTCTGTCGCTTGGGGGCCTACACATCTGGGCACAGCTGGGAGCAAGCGTGGTGACCGGGGTGTCCCAGCTGCAGCCAGCCCGGCAGGGACATCCTCGTGTCCGGTCGGCACACACGTATCCTCGGAGCACTGGTGGCCCCGGCCGGCCGGCCAGCCCCCGGGACTCCCCGGACACCCACCGGGGGTCAGCAGCGCAGCGAGCCCGTGAGCGCGTCCAGACGACAAGAATGTGCTTCCAACAAAACCAGCGCGTGACGGGCGAATGCGGCCTGAGGCTGCGGCATGGGGTCGGTGGGCGGGGTATAGGCGTGTGCGTGGCGTCCGTGTGGTGCCTGTTGCGGGTCCATGTTCAGTGTGTGCCTGACGTGTGTTGCGTCTGCATGTTTACTGGTGTGCTGCATGTTTACGGCATGTTGTGTGTCATGTGTGTTTGGCGATCCGTGTGCATGGCATGCGCGTGATGCGTGGTATTTGTGTGCATGCCGTGAGTCTGCTTATCTGCCTGTGCTGTGTGTCTGTGTGTGCCCCGTGTGGGGACATGTGTGTCCACCCGTGTGCTGTGAGTGTGCACACGTGTGCGTGCTGCATCCTGTGTGGGCGCCCCGACTTCCACACGCAGGCAGGATCCCAGTGAGCACTGCTCACGGGCAGGGGGCTGCGCAGGCGTGACGTGTCCGCGTCCCGTGTTAACTTCTGTGCCCATCACAGCTGGGTCAGACGACAGCCTTCTGCGCCTCAGGCACCACCAACACCACGGAACGCACACACAGAGAATCCCCGGGACACACAGACGCCGCCCACAGACTACACCATCCCCAGGCCCCGGCTGCCCCTGTCCCCTCTCCTCCCCCCTCAGCTGCACTGCAGGGGCTCTGCACCTTTCCCCAAATCCGCCCCCTTTCCGTTTCCCTCTGCACCCCGTGAACGCAAAGCCGGCCGCGTTACAGGGTGCAGCACGGGCCGTCCTGCGGCCCCCGAACGGCCAGGACCCGCCACGGGAAGGGGCCTCCTGAATATGGCTTTGCTTTCACACCCAGTCACCGAGTGACAGCCGTCCACTCTCTTTATGCCGGACGCGGGGAGGCAGCCGCCGGCTTCACGGAGTTCTAGTGGACTAACCGGAAAGGCCTAGATAGGGTCCCGTCAGTCAACACCGCCTGCCTGACAAAGACTCAGGCTGGGAACTGGACTGCGCTGCCTGGAGTGGGGGGGCGGCCGGCTCTGCAGGAGGCCGAGGGGAAGGGACGCAGGGTCCCCTCAGGCCTGGCCGTCCCCTCCCGGGACCCGGGATTGGCAGCTGATTTCCACGGCACAGGCCTGTCCGCGTCGGGGGGGCTCGGGGCCGCCGCCGGGCAGCCGCGCACAATGCCAGGCCCGCGAAGGGACGGCGGCCTCTCTGTCCACGTTTTCCTGAGGCCCCGGCTTCTTCCTCCGCGGCTCCGGGGATCAGAGTTGTGCCGGGGGACAGCCGATCTCGCTCGGATTAAGAGGATTAAACTCCATTAAACGGGGTCCCTCTGCCCTGCCACAGACCGGCTTCCCTGGGAGCCCGCTTCCCGGGGCAGGCGGCCTCGGCGGGAGGGACCCGGGCCCACAAAGCCGCCGTTTGCATGACAAAGAGCCGGCCTGGGCCCCCGCCACCGAGGCTTTCTGGAAAACCCCACGGCAGGCTCCCCGTCCCTTTATTTATTTTTTTTAATTTTTCCATTCAGAGCTCAAGGTGGCGTATTAATTATTTAAATCTCGGGAAGCATCCGGCAGGTCCCTCCGAGGCCCGGTGAGGCCGGCCAGACGGCCACCCGCCCGTCTTGCTTTCCTTAATGAGGGCGGCAACCTGAACTTTGATCCCCATCGGCCGGGGGGGGGGGAAGCGGAGGAACACGTCCCGGCGGCCTGTCCCCGCGTCTCCACTAAAATATGCCGTGATTGACCTTGGTTCCGGGGAACATGAGGACACAGCCCAAGTTCGCGGGGAGTTTTACAAGATCGAAGTCCTGGCCGCTGTGACGGGAAAGGCCAGGCGCTGCGGCCCCCACAGGGACCCCTGGGAGCACCCTGCCGGAGGTTTTATTTAGTGTTTGTTTTCGGGGCGTGGGCCCCCCCCAGCACACAAGCAGCAGCAGCAGCCAGGGAAGTCCCAAACCCCAGGTTTGGGCATCGCGATGGGTGTTGCTCATCCCCGTGCCCCACGGGGAGTGCGGATGACACAGGAGCCCGGCTGGCTCCGGCTCGCCTCGACGGTTTGTGCGCAGCGACATGCTCCTCGCTGAGGAAGCTCGGGGTGACAGAACGTAGGAAAGTGTTACCCAGGCTTCGCGGAAGAGGAAATCCGTCAGACGCTGGGGACCCCCGAGGGCTGGGGCCGCACCCCCTTCCTGTGGTCTCGGGGCTGCGGAAGCCGGAGGGACGCCCCGTGCACCGTGCCCGGCCGCTGGCCTTCCGTAGTGACCCAGCGCCTCGCTGGACACCACCCCCGCCCCGCCCCGGCCCACAGCCTCCGCTGTGAGGGGCTCCGAGACCCCGGAGGACCGAACAAGAGACCCTCATACCTGCGTCGGGAACGTTCTGAGGCTCACCTGCCCCTTCTGACTGGCCGCTTGTGACCGACCAGGCTGCCGCCGCGGTGGCCAATCACAGCTCCCGCGTCACCGTCGCGCTCCGGGACAGGGCGTTGGAGGAGACGCCCGAATTTCCCCCAGGAGCAGTGCACACAGACAGGTGGGCGTGCACAGGGGGAAACCGAGGCTGGGACTGTGTGCCCCCGGCACAGCGGCACTCCTGAGCTCACGCACGTTTGCTCGACAGCTGAGGACTCGGCCCCAGGTCCCGCGGGGGCCTGCGTTTACTGGGTGCCCCCCGGTGTCGGGCGGCTGCTGGGCGGGAAGTCTTCCTGTGAGAAGCAAGGGTTTGGGTCCACCGTCCCTCCGTGTCTCGAATCCGGCCCCGTGCCTGTTTTTGTAAATAAAGTTTTATCGAAACGCACCATCATCCTGCGTTTGCAACCTTTGCACGACTGTTTGTACCTGGCAGTGCTGTGCCCTCCCCCACGGATGTGCCCCCCAGGTTTCAGGGCCCGGAGTTCCGCCGCGGTCCAAAGATACCAAGCGGAAAATTCCAGCAACAGACAATTCCTAGGATTTGCACTGTGCACCCTTCTGAACCGGGGGACGCAGCCGGGAGCCGGCCCGCTCCGTGCCGGGTGAGCAGACGGACCGTGGAGGGGTCTCGGTGCCTGTGCGCACGTCAGGCTGACCTTCCTGAGTCACGTCCCCGGGATGCACGGGCAGTGGCTCGCTCAGGGCGCTACCTCATAGCCGCGACGCGTTATAAAATATCCACGAACCCGACGCCGGGTCGCGGGAGCAGCAGAGAGAGAAAACGCTGATCCGCCTACTCCACAGCCTGAGCGTGGGGCCCATAAATAAGTTTCACTGAGAGGCAGGAAGGAAAACGGACGCTGCAAATCCACGGACAGACAGACAGACCGAGTCCCCGGGAAGGGAGTCGAAACGCTGCGAAGACACCACGTCTTTCTTAATTACCGTTTCAGCTTACTATGTTGCCGATGAAATCCGAGTAGACTTCTTTTCAACGTCCGCAAAATCAGTCGAACGCTCGTGCGGAAAAATGAATCTGTAGGAATAGGTAAGAAATGCAAGAGGTGCAGGTCACCGGCCAGCAGAGGCCTCCCCACTCTGCGCCCCAACTGGGACGGACAGGTGAGTCCCCTCAGAAGCCCGGCCAGGCGTGTCCCGGAGACACACACGCCTGGGAGCGCCCCGCCCGCAGGCCCGGAGGGACAAGCTCCACCTCACGACTCAGCTGTGGCTGCAAAACACCCCCGGTGCTCAGTGTGCGTGCCTACAGGGCATGAGCGTGCCTGCACACGCTCACACACGCATGCACACGTGTATGTGTGTGCCTGGGTGTGTGCGCATCATTACCCAGACAGAAAACTGAGAGAAGCAATGTCTACACACAACACCCACGCGCCACGGCTTTAGAAAGTAGGTATGTGATGTCCATATGTAATATCGATGTAAACGTCCATGTCATGCTTACACACACTGTGTGCATGCAATTCTACACACAGTCACTATGTAAACCATCTGGATATGATGCTTACATACAATGTGTGTGCTTAATATTTAGATACACTGTCTACCTGTGACATGGACGTGCAACATCTAGCTACAATGTCTGCACACAAGGACTGGATACAATGTTACCTGTGAACGCTGCCTACGCTGACCTGCAGCTCCCTGCTGACCTGGCTGCCCCCCGGGAGCGTCGGGCCACGTTCCCAGGAGCCTGCCGCCGCCCGCGGCGACGGCAAAGAGCAGGGAGCACGTGCCCCGTTTCATTTCGTTCTGAGTAGACGCCGGCGTCCCCGCGGCCCCCGCCCTCCCCCCCCCCCCGGCGGGGCCCACGTCTGCGTCTCGGACCCAGACGACGCGCTTTCCAGACGTGAGATAAAGTAGGCGCTGTCCGCGCTCCCGTGTCCCCACGCCGCGAGCTGAGGGTGTCCGTTTTGGGACTGGCTTGCGTCCACATCCATCCCCCCCGGACTCCAACTCCCCGGGTGGTTTGCATTTGCAGGCATTGCCGCTCACCTGGCGTCCCCGGTGCCAGGAGAAACCGTCCGTTTAATCTTCTCGCTTGACAGAGACGGATCGTTCTGCAGAAAAAGCCTTTTCAGGGGTTAGCATTGAAAGAATTGCACCCCCAGCCCCCAGCCCCGTGCGTCTGCTCTCTCTGCCTGCCTCGCACAGGAAGGAAGGTGCCCCCCTCTTGTGGAGGCCCCGCAGGCGAACACACACGCACGGGAGAACACAGGGATGCACGCCTCCACGCACGCGGAGGACTCGGGCTTGCGTGCTGTCTTCACAGACGGTGGGACGTGGCGGGGAGGACAGAAGGCCAGGGAAGCGACCCGGGCGTCGAGGTTTTTGTGGGAGGGGGAGCCCCTGGGACACACCCGGGGCATCGGCCGTGTCGTGGTCCCCTTGGGCCTGTCCCTCTGCAGAACCGGACGGAGCCAGACGTTGCCGAGACGGGACACAGCCTCGAGGCCCTGGGTCCGGTGTCCTCGGGAAGGTCCCTGAGGTGCACGCACAGTAGGTCCGCTTCTCAGAGCTTAGCTCACAGTCGCTCGGATTCCCCTAAAGACACGGTGACGCTTCAGCACCGTGGACAATTCCTGTGTCTCCGCGAAGCTGGCCGTTCTCACCTGTGTTCCGTCCGTCGGGCAGGACCCCTGGACTTCACCGGACGGCACCGGCCGTCCACGTTCCCAGAGAGCGGGCGGGCGTCCTCGCATTCGGAGGGGATCCCTCGCCGGGGCCGGCGCCCCTCTTTGGGGCGGGGTCCCCTCCCGTTGTTTCTCACCGGGCCAGCCCCACCTGCAGGCGCCCGGCAGGCCCGCCTCATCCTACCTTCCGAGTTCTCCGCCCCGAGGAGCTGCTGGGACCTGCGTGGTGTTTCTGTTCCGCACGAGGTTGGAACAGACTTGCCAACACCCCTCGCTCCCCGGGGCCCCTCCTGAGCCCCGTCCCCGTGCACGGAAAACTCTGCGACCCCACCAAAGGCCCCTCAGGCATCTCACAAAGGCGGGTGCTCCAGGGCTGGGATTCATAAGCTGACCTTGACCTTCACACTGTCCCCGGGGCCCTGCAGGGCATGAGGCCAGCTGCCTTTCTGCACCTCATGTCAAAACGCAGCCGGTCCTGGGGCGCCCAGGACTCTGCATCCTCACCCCGCAGCCGCTCCACGGGTGCTTCCCAGCCTCCTCCCAGCACCGCCAGCCTGGGCGGCTGCCCAGCGTGTCCTCCGTGTGCCTGCCGTGTAGCGTGTGAACATCCCACATGTGTGCCCGTGTTGTGGGTATATCTGCATTTCTGCACCGGGGAACCGGGAACCTGGGCACCTCCTTCCTGCCAACTTCCAGGCACATGCAAAAAAAAGAAAAAAACACAAATTTCTGCCCCTCACAACCCCTGAGCCCTCCCTGTCCCTGCGGATGGGCCTGCTCTGGATGTTTCCCACACACGGAACCCACCCCATGGGACCCTGTGTGTGTGGCCTCTCTCCCGTTTTTGAGGTTCGGCCCCCCGGGAGCCCCACATTGGAAGGAGAAGCTGCCAGAAGGCGCCCGCGGGAACAGAAAGGGGGGGTGTGGTGCCCCGGAGCTCCGCAGCTCCTGGGAAAGCCCCAGACCCCCGGCTGACCGCGGGCTGCCTGCCTCGGCCCCACACGCTTTCAAGAAGGGGCCACAGAATGGGCTCCTGCCCCCTCTTCCCACCGAAGTGACCCACCCTCCCTTCGAAACGCCCAAAGCCATCGGCACACCGGGGCACTTGCCACGCCAGGATTCCCTCGGCGGAGTCCAGGCGAGTTTTCTGTGCTAACGAGGCTCCGAAGACCTTCAACACTGGGGAGCGTGGGACCCCGGCACCCGCACCCCGGCCACAGGCCCACAGAGCCGCGTCCCCGGCTCCCCGGCAGGTGGAAATGAAGTGTGATCGCAGCCTACATTCATCGTGATGGGCGCATCAAACCCCGCGCGGAAGCCTCCCCGCGAGCCCTTCGGGGGGCTCACAAGGCCCGTTCCGGGCTCGCGGCTCTTGCATCGAAATGAATTCCGCCTGGGGGCACGTTCTCCACCTGCGTGACACTAATGCTGACTTTCCCGACTCATTCGGCTCACCTGTGACAGTCACGGGTCAATCCCCGGCCCGGCGGGCGGGCGGGCGCGGGCAGTGGGGGCGCCTCCCGCCCGCAGCCGCGGCGCCCCGGCCTCCCCGGGGCCGATGGGCGCGTCCCCCTTCCCTGTTGGCGTCCTCCTCCCAGCCCGGAAGTGACCGGCACGGCCCAGAAATGACCAACCCGGCCGCGGCCGTGCCCGGCAATCACGCCCAGGCTGGTGACGGCCCCAGAGATGGGCTGCGTCCTCCCCCAAAGGGGCTCTGTGCGGAGTGGTCATCGGTCATTCCCCGGGACGCGCCGGGCGCTGTCCTCCTCACGACCACGGCAGAGCCTGTTCAGCGTAATGATCACCCCCGAGCAGGTCTCGCTGATGGTCCCCCCGGCCCCCGATTCTGCCCGCCGGGCAGGCTCCGGACGCCGCAGGGGTCGGGGGTCACCGGCTGAGCCCTGCACGCCCAGCGTCCCCGCCAACAATCCTGTTGACAGGCTGCTCCGGATGTGAGGTCACGGCCGGAGTGATGGACGGCGACCCAGGTCATGGTCTTCTGCTGCCCACGGCCACGGCAATGGCACCGGGCATCCGAGATGCCCCCCGGTGGGGAGGGGGGTTTAAGGCCCAGGAACCAGAAATGTCCCCTGAATCGTAGGTTCCGGGGGACACTCGGGGTCCCTGTGTGTCCTCTCCCCCCCCCCGCAACGGCCAGGGGAGGAGAAGGCCCCGGAAGGGCCGCCCGTGCCCCAGGCGGAGAACGGATTCAGATCGGCTGCTGCTTCTCAGCAAAGCCATACGAAGGCTTCCGTCCGCCTGGAAGGCGCCGTCGTGAGTGAGTCAGGTGGTCAGTGGTTCGGGGAAACCGTCACCAGGAGCAAGAAATGAGGAAAATGAGGCCGATTAAGTGGACAGCCGCCGCCGAGCTCTGGGACGGTGGGTTGGCCCCACGGCCGTTGGGACGAAGCAGAGCGCCGGCCGGGTCGGGGGACTTCCGGAACCAGCGTGTGGGGACACCCACGGGGGCCCTCAGTCCTGTGTGCCTCCCACACGCAGCCAGGACGGGCGGGGGGGCCACACCCCGGAAGGCCCCGGAGTCCAGGACACGCAGATGCAGCCACGTCGGCTGGCTGAGTGCCGGTGCCGACCGCCGGTGCCACGGGCTCGGCCCAGGAGAAACCCCACAGAGGGAAACAGAACGGGGAGCCTAGGAGGGAGCGGGGACCACGCACCGGCGGCCGGCCGGCGTGGCTAAGCAGGGCGTGCGCCGGTTCCGTCGACCACACCACCAGCAAGCCCTGAGACCGCTCTCTCAGGGCTGCTTACGGAGAACGCGTCCCCTTCAGGGGAGGAGCACCGGCCGCTTTCTCTCGCGCCGTCCCCTCGGAAGCTAATTGCATTTCACGGAGGGCAGGCAGGTTGCTAAGCGGCTGCTAATAGGTGAAGGAATCGGTGTCATCGTCCGGCTGGAAGGGGGCGGCCGTGCCGGACGGAGCTGGTGCATCACCGCCAGGCCCCCAGAGACACGCGCGGGGCCCAGGGCCTGGCCCCGGCTGCACACACACACACGCCCCCCCCCCCCAATCATCGCTGGATAAACAGCCCCTGACACGTTTTCAATATGATTACGTTAGAACAAGTGGGCCGTGATGGATAACCTAATACCCGGGGCGCGCCGGCCATCCATCACGGGGAGTGTATTAATTATTCAACGCCGCTCGCTAATGCGAGAATCGATGTCGGAAATGAGGAGAAGGAACTGCCCGGTCCCCGCAGACCCCGCCAGCTCATAAACGAGGAGCACTGACCGTCGGGGGCCCGGCCGCTTCCCAACACCCGTCTGTCCAGCTCTGCAAGGCACGGCATGGCTGCATTGGCAGAAGAAGCTCACTGAATCTATTTTTGAGTGTTTTGATTTTTCCGGCCTGTAGAATTGTCATCTGGCACGCGCCACCTTGCAGGCGCGATCCCGTTAGGGACCTTGAGGAGGACGGGTGACCCCGGCTGAGCAGGGCGGGACCGTCGATGCCAGGACCCCCCTCCCAGCACGGCTGTCTCTCCCGCGTCACTGAGCAACCCCACGTTGTGACACAGACTGCAGGGGCCTCGCAGAAAGCGTGACAAGGAGCGGTGGGTGCCCGAGAATGCGAGAGACCAGCCAGGCCGGGGACGGCCCTGCAGCCCCCAAGGCGGTGAACGTGAGGCTCGTCTGGAGCAGCACCGGCGACCTCCCGAAGCGAAGGACGCCTGGCCGCCGTGGGGGCTGCGGCAGAGCCGAAAAGATCTTTCTTTTGCACCTGCTTCTCCCCCGCCCCGAACGGTGGGGCGTGAACGGCCCAGTGAGCTCGTAAGAGAATTTGCGAACACTCCCGAAACCGTCGCGCCGGAAGGCATCTGGCCCTCAACCGGCAACCAAGCCGAAAACAGGCCCCGGCAAAGGTCCGACCTCCGGGTCCAGCGGCCGAGCCAGCGGCCGAGGCTCACGTCTGGGCGTCGATATCCCGTCCCCACGGCGGTTCGAAACTGCGACACCGCTCTACCCACGGAGCAGCTCCCTGGGCTCGGAGGACAAAGGTCCCCTCGAAACCCCAGGCTTCCAAAAATCATTCACGGGGACAGTCCCACACACAGAATTGGGAAAATCTGGTTTAACCCGATTTACAACAAAGCGGTCGAATCCTCACCGGAAAGAGCCCCGGAAGGCAGAGGCAAGAAGCAGCGGCCACACTAGACCAGGAGCGGGTCGCCTTGAGTGTCTTCATGGGAGGTAAATTGAAATAATAATAATAATAATAATAATAATAAAGCTTTGTGCAGTGGCAGTATTGTAGCCGACGAGGGTCATCCGAGGCACGATGATTGCTCCTTGAAATAACAATAAATCCAAAAGCAGACGGACCGTATCACTGGAAGGCAGGCGCGCCGCGGAGGGGCAGCTGGATCCGCGCCAGCCCCTGGTTTCAAGACACAAGGGCAAGAAAGCAGCTTCTCGTTATATTTCTTCCGCAGCCCGTCTTCCCGGGGGCTCCGGCCTCACGGGTGCCGCCGCCGCGGGCGGCCGCAGAGGAAGGACAGCGGTGTTTCCCCAAGTCAGACCGGCGTGGCGGAAGGAAGCGTCCAGCGCCGGACCGTTTCGGGGCCGGTGTCAGCGGGAAAGGACGGGGCGGACTGGGCTGGGTTATGGGCATAAATGTGCATCCTGCGTCTTCAGCGAATACAAAACAGCATTCGGCCAGCCCTCCGGGGATCCTTCTTCGTGATTCGCGCTGCGTTTTTTTTCTTCCAGCTTCTCTCTTTCCCCTGAAACCTGACAGAGCCCGAGACCTCTCCACACGCGCCGGGTTGTGAGCATTGAAACGCGGCGTAGCTGGATTGGGCATAGTTTCTGTTCCAAAATCACAGCTGTCCACGGGCTTCCGCCGGGTATGTCAAGAATAATAAACCGCCCATGTAGCCATGTTCCCATTATAACGAGGTTCCCGATTCCTTCGACGAGAAACATGTACAAAATATCGTCTGGAACGCAGTTTCTGGGAAGAGAGAAGGGAGCGCCCCTGGCCCCCCGCCCCTGCCCCGGCCCTGGAGTCCAGCGTCGGGATGTCCCCGGTGGACACATG
Organism: Micronycteris hirsuta; assembly: GCA_004026765.1. Lineage (NCBI taxonomy): Eukaryota > Metazoa > Chordata > Mammalia > Chiroptera > Phyllostomidae > Micronycteris > Micronycteris hirsuta. Next base: position 12,066 of record PVJI01027116.1, read on the forward strand.
GAAGTGTCAAATGGGAGTAGTAATTATTATTAATCGTGCTATTGATGATATCCCACCACTGGCCCCTCCCCCGTAAAAAATAGACAAGACGTCTGCATTTCCCTTCTGTGCGTGGCCATCCGGAAATTTCCGAAATGGGCCGTGCTGACGGGACTGTTTCTGGCGGAACAACTCCTTGAAGGAGCCCCACTGAACAAACCCCCCCAAATTGCGCCCCCTCAGAGTGACCTCCAGCTGCGGGTCTAGGGTTCCCTCCGAGGCGCCGGAACAGCCACACGGGACCTCCCAGCCTTGACTCGCCCACCCGCGAGGTTCGTGTGGGAGGCGCCCCGAGATCCCGGGCAGAGCCCCAGGGCCCTTCGCGAGCCCCTGGAACGAGACGCCCCTCCCAAACAGCGAGGATGCTCTCACCAAGGGACGCGGACTCAGGACCGGGCCTGGCGGCCGCTTTCCTACACATAATCCATAAACCCCACAGCAGCTCGCGGTCCCTGCCAGCAGCTGAGGGCCCGACCGGGCCGGGCTCCCTCTCTCACAGGACAGGGAGGGACCCCGGTTGGCGCCTGCGGCCTGGGGCCACTTCCTTTCCACCTGAGGTAACGAGAACGTCGTCCGTGGACGTTCACTGGGAATTTTGGAACGTGAAAGTTACCACTTTAACCATTTTACAGGAGACAGGGCCGTGGCACGGAGCAGGTCCTCTCTGTCCCTGCAGACTGGCCCGCTCCGGACGTGTCCCACACACGGAATCCACCCCATGAGACCGCAGGTGTCTGGCGTCTCTCACAGAGCCTCCCGTGTTCGAGGTCTGACCACGCCGCAACCTGAGGCAGAGCCTCGCTCCTGTTCCTGGCTGCGTAATATTCCACGGTGTGGGCGAGCCCCCTCTGTGCATCCATTTACCTGTGGTGGACACTTGGGTTGCCTCCACCTCCCACCTGTGGTTAATACAGCTGCTACAGACACGCTTATGCAGGTTTTTATTTGAGGAATTCTTCTGAATTCTTTTCGATCCATATGCATGCACACCTACCAGTGCGCCCTGTGGAAATGCTATGCCTAACTGTTCAAGGGGCCTCCGGCGCCCCTTTGATAGGTGAGGGTCTCCGGCAGCCGGTGGCGTCTGGCACCGGCCAGGGCAGAGAGCAGGACCAGGGAGCAGAAGGTGTCAGAAGGTGGCCTCCCCCCCCAGGGCGTTGAGGGGGCAACGGGGCAGGTCAGAGGTTTGCCCGGGGACCCAGCGCACAGCCCCACCGCCCGCTGCCGGCGCCTGTGCGCGCATTTCACGAACGTATCCTGGAGGTGCACTCCCGAGGCTGGGGTGGAGGTGGGGCGGGGGATGGGGGCGGGTTCTTTCTGCCAGTTCGCACGGAGAAAGGGAGAAATATGAGGCGCAGAGAAATATCCTTTGTCTTGCATTTCTGGCCTGGGACGCAGGGAGTGGGGCCGGACCACCCACGGAGGAGACCGCCGCCTTCCAGAGTGTCCCGGGAGCTTAGCTCACACACGGCGGCGACCCCACACCCCCGCCCTTGTTCTTTCTCACGGCCTCCCTTTCCACGCAGACCCGGGCCCTGGGTGGGGGGTTGCGGGGGCGTGAAGACCCCAGGGCGCCCCCCCTGCAGCGGCAGCAATAGCGGAGGAATCCAGGCCACAGCGCCCCGGGACGCAGCAGCCAGCAACCGACGGTCTGCGCGGCCGCGCCCTGGAGCCGGGGGCCGCCGCGCACAGGCCCCAGGCCCCGAGAGCCCTCTGGAATCTCAGGCTGGAATAACTACACGGATGCTGGTCACGCCGGGAACACGCGCGATCCGCGGCCCTAACGAGTACGATGAGCAGATGAGACAGAGGCGGCCCGGGGTCGCTGACCTCCCGCGCGCCCAGGGCGCGCCCGCTCCCCGCCGCGCGCACGCGCGCCCCGCGCCCCTGCGCCCCGCGCGCCCCGCGCGCCCCGGTGCCCGTCAATCTCGCCGACCCGCAACGAGCCCGTGAGAAGGGCGAGAAGTTACGTGATCGCATCTGACAGTTCCTGGCAGCTGAGCCCCGGATAAGATCTCTCTCTCCCGACCCGAGATTGAATTTGGACTGAAACACAGGCCTCGCTTAAGCAGCAATTAAAGAGCCTTATAGACTGGCGGAGAATGGAATGATTAATGCAAAGAGTCTTGTTTAATGGGGATATTAAGTAAACTGCTGGTTAAAATGCCCATATATCATCCGCCGGCCCCTAATTGGCTTCCTGTTTCGCCGGCACGGGGCATTTTCAGGAGAAATTACGTCCCTTTAGCGCGACCGTTTGCAAACGCAATAAATCAAGCTCGCGGGTTTTAGCTAATTTTGATGGAGACGAAATGGCAGCCCTCCCAGGCGAAAGGGCTCGCAATGACAGCGGGTTCCCCCACCCCCCCACGGCTTCCGAGGTGCAGAAAGCTGGACTCGGAGGGCCACGCCGCCCCCTGCCCGGCAGCCCCGGGAAGGAGGGTGCCGAGGTCTGCGCCCCCGCCAGCGCCTCCCCACCCGCCCTTGCCCTGTCTGTCCCCAAACGCTGCTTCTCCGGCCTCCAGGCGCTGTGGCTCAGTACCACGCCGAGGTTACCCAGGCCTGCTCTGTGTTCACCAGAGAAGATGCAAAGGGAAAATCAACAGTCTCTAGGTGACCCGTGTTGCCCCCCAAAATCCAAAATCCTCATGGTGATGGATTAATTCCCAGGACAGCAGAATGCAGCTGCATTTGGAGATGCAGCTTTAAACAGGCGAGGAAAGTGAAATGAGGTCCCTGGGGTGGCCCTGCTCCCACAGGACTGGGGTCCTTGTAAGGAGAGGAGCTGGGGACACAGACACACCCAGAGGGACGCCCGTGGGAGGACCCAGGGGGAAGACGGCCGCCCACACGCCCAGGAGAGAGGCTTCAGGGGGGGCCCGCCCTGCCCACCCCTGGGTCTCGCTCTCCAGCCTGCAGGACGGGGAGGAAGAAGTGTCTGTCATGTAAGGCACCCAGGCTGTGGGGCTTTGCTCCACTTTCCTGAAGTCCTTCCGAGCTCTTTAAAAATGCTGATTCACACTCAGAACGGCTAGTCTGTACGCATTTCCGTTCCAAACCCCCGAAGTCGCCAGCAACGCTTGCCGGCCACGGCCGGAACACTTTCGGTCAGCTTTGTGTCTCCCTCTGCCGCGCTCGCCCCTGAGCCACCGGGAATGGCCTTTCTCCCTGTGCCCTCTGAACCGGAGGTCGCGGCCCCTCGCGAGCCGGGCTCCTCGGGGACACCAGGTGTCTGTCACTCACTGCCCAGGCCGAGGGCGTGGCTGTGGCGGGAAGGGAAGAGCGGGAAGAAGGACCGGCTTTCCTGCTCATTTCTGTACTTCGGGGCTGGCCCGACATCGTGACTTATTGGGCCCGCATCAGCTGGTTCTGAAAACCGGGCAGACGCGCCTGATTACGACGGCCAGCTTTCGTGCGTTTCTGAGAAATTTCTGTGCAAGGCGGGGCTCCCGGCGGGACCCGGCGCCCTGCTGTTCTCGGCCAAGGCACGCAGAGACAGACGTCCGCGGGTTAACACGTCAGTGGCCACCTGAGTCGTCACCGAGGGTTCGAATCCATCGCGATGCCAGGGAGTAATCAACGTCCAGAAGCAAAACAGGGCTCTGGCTCGTGGGGCAGCGGACTGGCGGGAAGGGATCGGGGAGGCAGAGCCCCACCGCGAGGCTGTTACTGAGCCGTGGGTCAGGGCGGGCAGCTTTGAGGGGGGACACGTCAGGGCGGGCAGCTCTGACTGGAACAGCCTGAGCCTGTGCTGAGGCGGCTGTGGCAGGAACGGCCTGTGATTTCATGCCGGGGTCATAGGGAGCCATAGATGGCTCTGGAGCAGGTGCCGGCAGCAGCCAAAAAGGCTTTCGTGAGAGGCTGCGTGTCTGTGGCCGGAAGGCGAGACACCCGCCCACCCGTTTCCTCAGCGGGCGAATGTGGCTGCCGAACACGGCTTGTCCGCATAGGTCCCCTCCGCGTGGCCGGGAAAACGAACAAAGCATTTTAACTTCTGGGCTCCGAACGACAAATCTCAGAAACAAACGCGGCAAAAATCAACAGAGGCAGGCCCGTCCGCAACACTCACAGGAGGTTCTAACTCGCCGGCATCGCTCCCGCGGAGAAAGGGCGGGTGTGCGTTCGGCGTGGACGCCCACGTGTGGACGGGACGGAGAAGCAGCTGCTTTCGGCGCCCGGGGTCCCTTTCCAAAAACGATCGTCTTCTGGGTGATAAGGCATCCGAGTCCTGACACCACAGAGGACAGTCAAGCTAGGAACTAACCATCCCTTAATATCCAGGGAAATTAAGCTAGAAATCGTTTTTTAAAACGATGTGTAAACCACTCCCCAAATGTTTGGAAGCTAAGCAACATCCTTCTAAAGACCCCAAAAGTCAAAAAAAAAATGGGTCCCAATGATCAATGAGGAAATAATCTGAATATAATAGTTCCAATAACAGAACAGATCCACCCGTGTGGTTTCCAGCTTCAGTGTACACGTTAGACAGGAAAAACCGGAAAAGCAATTATCTAAGAACGTATCTTCATAAGTGAGAAAAATAGGAAAACAAACTCGACCCAAAGAACAAAGGATGCAAAGAGCAGAAATTAAGGAAACAGAAAACAAGCATAGACGGTAACCAGCAACAGTAAACGCTGGTTTTATGAAAACACTAATAAAATGATAAACGGCTAATAAAACAGAAAGGAGAGGCACCAAGGAGCAGTACAGGGAGTTGGAAACACGCAGGAGGGTTTGCCGTGAATATCGAAGACACTGCACGCTAGGAAATCCTGGGAAGCCCCCAAGACAGCAACGGAGCCCGCCACCGTTACCAAAAAATAGAACATATTCCTTCGAGAAAGGTAAAAATGCAGCGCAATGCAAACGTTGCAGATTGGTGCGGTGGGTGGAGAAGGTGCCGGGACGGATCGCGGGTGTCGGAGGCGGTTTGCAAAGTTTCGGGCTGGACGTGGCAGCTGGCCCCACGTCCACACGGCCCGTCGGCCGGCTCGAGCCGGCTCCCGGCACCCCTGAACGGGCGGATCCCGATCCCACTCTGCCCCCTGAACCCCCAAACCTCGGCATCAGCCCCCGCAGAGCCCAGCCCAGCTCCGGCTTCATCGCGTGTCTCCCGCCCCGGGGCGTCCCTCGCCCCGGCTCCCGCCCCCTCGTGATTATGGTCGTGATTATTTTCACTCCCTGCCCGCTGCCCCGTGTCCAGGTCACGCAGGCCCGTGGACACTGCCTTTTCAATCACGAGAATGTGGACGCTGGTAGAGTTGGGGCTGCCCCGAAGGATGTGGTGTTTTCTCTCCGCGTTAACCCGCTTTTAAAAATCAGGGGACTTTCCACCGAGTGTTTTCTGAGGGCGAGGCTCCCCCGCGGCACCTACGGGGAAGGCAGCGTTTTCTTTTCTTTTCCCCGAAGCTCACCTGCTCGGCTCTGGGATGCTGCCACCTGATGCCGGGAGCCCCGGACAGCAGCCGCCCCCACCCCGACCACCACTAATGTCCCCACAATGGGCCGCATTGTGTCCAGGGGACCATGGAGAATCCATCCCACATGGCGCCGGGGATCCAAACCTGCAAAGTGCCCTCCACCGTCACCCAAGGCCTGACCCCCCGTGTTCCAGGACAACGAGACCTTTGTTCTGAGCGGCCGACGCTTCGCCAAAGCCAACCCGGTTTAGATTTGAACGTTTGGACTGCGGTCCCCCGCGAGAAGCCCCGGCGCACGCCGCGACGCACGGCCGGCCAACCGCCCACACCCCCCACTGCCCCCCCCACCCGGGAGTCTGACCGCCCTGATTCGGATGGACGGGCGGATACACAGAAGCACGGCCCACCCGGGGCTGCGGGCTCCCGAGTGACGCTC
>PVJI01027117.1:0-18108 GCA_004026765.1 Micronycteris hirsuta
AAAAAAAAAAAAAGAAAAAGAAAGAAACATTTCAAATAAACAACCTAACCTTACGCCTACAAGAACTTCAGGAACAATAACAAAGACAGCCCAGAGCAAGTAGAAGAAAGGAAATAGCCAAGATCAGAAGAGAATTAAATGACGTAGAGACTAAAAGCACAATTCTAACGATCAATGAATCCAGGAGCTGGTTCTTTGAAAAGATAAACAAAATTGACAAGCCTTTAAGCAGGCTCATCAAGAAAAAAAGAGAGAGAACTCAAATAAACACAATCAGAAGTGAAAGAGGAGAGATTACAACTGATACCACAGAAATACAAATGATTGTAAGAAATTACTATGGAGAACTATATGCCAAGAAATTTGAAAACCTCAGTGCAATGGAAAAATTTCTAGAAAAATATGATCTTCTAAAACTGAATGAAGAAGAAGCAGAAAGCATGAACGGACCGATAACAGCTGATGAAATTGAAGCCATAACCAAAAAGTTTCCGACACACAAAAGCCCTGGACCAGATGGTTTCACAAGAGAATTTTACAAAGCATTTAAGGGAGAGCTAACACCCATCCTCCACAGATTACTCCAAAAAATTCAAGAAGATGGAAGACTCCCAAACTCTTTTTATGAAGCCAGCATCATCCTAATCCCAACACCAGGTAAAGCATAACAAAGAAAGAAAACCTCAGGCCAATATCCCTGATGAACACAGATGCTAAAATCCTCAACACAATACTGGCAAACTGCATCTAGCAATATATTAAAAAGATCATACAACACGATCAAGCGAGATTCATCCCAGGGATGCAAGGATGGTACAATATTCACAAATCAATAAACATAATACACCACATAAACAAAATGAGACACAAAATTACATGATCATATCAATAGATGTGGAAAAAGCATTTGATAAGGTAGAGCACCCATTTATGATAAAAACACTCAGCAAAGTGGGAATAGAGGGAGCATTCCTCAACATAATAAAGGCCATAGATGAGAGACCTATACCAAATATCATACTCAATGGACAAAAACTTAAAGCTTTCCCATTAAGATCAAGAACAAGAAAAGGATGCCCGCTTTCACCACTCCTATTCAACATAGTCCTGGAAGTCCTAGCCACAGCAATCAGACAAGAAAAAGAAATAAAAGGCATCCAAATTGGAAAGGAGGAAGTAAAACTGTCATTGTTTGCAGATGACATGATAGTGTACATAGAAAATCCTATAGAGTCGACCAAAAAAGTGCTCGACCTAATAAATGAATTTGCCGAAACAGCAGGGTACAAAGTCAATACTCAGAAATCAAAGGCATTTTTGTACACCAATAATGAAATATCAGAAACAGAAGTCAGGGGAAAAAATCCCATTTGATACAGCAACAAGAAAAATGAAGTACCTAGGAATAAACCTAACCAAGGAGGTAAAAGAACTGTACTCAGAAAAGTATTCAACGCTGAAGACAGAAATTAAGGAAGACACAAACAAATGGAAGCATGTACCATTCTCATGGATTGGAAGAATTAACATCATCAAAATGGCCATATTCCCCAAAGCAATTTATAAATTCAATGCAATCCCTATTAAAGTACCAATGACATATTTCACAGATATAGAACAAACACTTCAGAAATTTATGAACGACCCCAAATAGCTGCAGCAATTTTGAGAAAGAAGAACAAAGCAGGAGGGATCACAATACCTGATATCAAACTGTATTACAAGACCACTGTAATCAAAACAGCCTGGTACTGGCATAAAAACAGACACATAGACCAATGGAACAGAACAGAGAGCCCAGAAATAAACCCATGTCTCTATGGTCAATTAATATTTGACAAAGAGGGAAGAAGCATAACATGGAGTAAAAACATCCTCTTCAACAAATGGTGTTGGGAGATCTGGACAGCTACATGCAAAAAAATGAAACTCCATCACCAACTTACACCATACACAAAAATAAATTCAAGGTGGATAAAAGACTTAAATATAAGCCGTGACACCATAAAAGTCCTAGAGGAAAGCATCGGCAGGAACATTTCAGACATTCCACGCAGCAACATCTTCACTGATATGTCCCCTAAAGCAGGGGACATAAAGGAAAGAATAAACCAATGGGACCTCATCAAATTGAAAAGCTCCTGCATGGCTAAAGAAAACAGCATTAAATGAAAAGAGAACTATATGGGAAAACATATTTGCCAATGATACCTCAGACAAGGGTATGAGCTCCAAAATGTATAAAGAACTCACATGACTCCACTCCAGGAAGACAAAAAAAAAAAAAAAAAAAACGATTAAAAAGGGGGCAAAAGACTTGAACAGACACTTCTCCAAGGAGGACATAGAGAGGGTCCAGAGACATGAAAACATGCTCAGCATCGCTAGCCATCAGAGAGAAGCAAATTAAAACCACAATGAGATAGCACCTCACACCAGTCAGAATGGCTGTCGTAAACAAAGCAACAGACAAGTGTTGGAGAGGATGCAGAGAAAAGGGAACTCTACTGCACTGTTGGTGGGAAGGCAGGCTGGTGCAGCCACTGTGGAAAACAGTATGGAATTTCCTCAGAAAACTAAAAATGGAACTGCCTTTTTTTTTTTAAAGATTTTATTTATTTATTTTCAGAGAGAGGAGAAAGGAGGGAGAAAGAACAATGTATGGTTGCCTCTCACATGGCCCTCACCGGGAACCTGGCCCGCAACCCAGGCATGTGCCCTGACTGGGAATCGAACCGGGACCCTCTGGTTCCCAGCCCGCGCTCCATCCACTGAGCTACACCAGCCAGGGCCATGGAACTGCCTTTTGACCCAGCAACTCCACTGCTGGGATTATACCCTAAGAACCCTGAAACACCAATCCAAAAGAACATATGCACCCCAATGATCATAGCAGCACGATTTACAATAGCCAAGTGCTGGAAGCAGTCTAAGTGCCCATCTGTAAATGAGTGGATCAAGAAAGTATGGTACATTTACAGAATGGAATTCTAAGCAGCAGAAAGAAAGGAGCTCCCACCCTTTTTGAGAGCATGGATGGAACTGAAGAGCATTATGCTAAGTGTAATAAGCCAGGCGGTGAAGGACAAATACCATATGATCTCACCTTTAACTGGAACATAAGCAACAAAAGATAAAGGCAAACTAAATACAACCAGAGACACCGGAAGGGTTTTCAGGAGCTACTATAAAGGACACATAGACATAACCAAGGGGGAGGGTGGAAGCAAGGGAGAGAGGTGCGTTTGATGTGGTGGCGGGGGGTGTGATATAAGAGAAGTGTGATGATTTTAGAACTGTTAGTAACCCAAACTTATCATTTTAGTGATGACAAAATTGAGATCTAGAGGTAGAATGTCCTATTGAAAGTCAAATCCTACTTCTGGCCAACATGGAGGCATATGTAGACACACTGTGCCTCCTCGCACAACCAAAAGAGGAAAAACAACAATTTAAAAAACAAAAACGGACAGATCTGACAGAAAACTGAACTGAGTAGAAGTCTGACAACCAAGGAGTTAAAGAAGACACGTTCATCCAGACTGGTAAGCGGGGTGGAGCCAGGTGGAGAGCGCTCAGCAAGAGGCGGTTTGTGGAGCAGTACCAGCACTTCTCCAACTGTCCAGAGAGGCCCGTGGTGGGCCCGCCTGGCCAAAACGCAGCAGGCGCATTCGGCAAAACTGGGGCTGAGACTGGTGGACTGGGCAGTCCCTCATTCACGCGCAGATAAACCGGGAGGAAAAGCTTGGTAGCGGAACAGACTGCACGGCCCACCATCTTGGGGAAATAAAGCCTCAAACCACCAATTAAAAACACCTGTGGGGGTTGAGGTGGCAGCGGGAGGAACTCCCAGCTTCCCAGGAGAGTTCGTTGGGGAGACCCGAAGGGACTTGGAACTATGCAAGCCTGCCCACCCACCCCGGAGCCAACACAGGAGGACCCAACTTGCTTGTGGGCAGTGGGGGAAGTGCGGAGAGCGGAGCAAGCACCATTGTCCGCTCAGGCCCTGCCCCTACAGGCAGTGTCACAACACAACGTTGTAGGTTACCCCACCCTGGTGAACACCTAAGGCTCCACCCCTTAAAGTAACACGCTTGTGGAGGGGAAAAAAAGGGCCCAGATGAAAGAACAGACCAAAACTCTAGAAAAAAATACAAATAGTGATGAAGAGATAGCCAACCTATCAGATGCACAGTTCAAAACACTGTTAATCAGGAAGCTCACAGGATTGGTTGAATTTGGTCGCAATTGGATGAACAAATGAAGGATACACTAAAGGCAGTGTGCAGGGAACCAATAGAGATTAGAAGGAAACTGGGACTCAAATCAACGGAGTTGACCAGAAGGAAGAAAAAAACATTCAAACAGAAAAGAATGAAAAAACAAGAATTCAAAAAAATGAGGAGAGGCTTAGGAACCTCTAGGACATCTTTAAACGTCCCAACATCCGAGTCATAGGGGTGCCAGAAGGAGAAGAGGAAGACCAAGGGATTAAAAACTTATTTGAACAAATAATGAAGGAGAACTTCCCAAAGCTGATGTAGGACATAGACTTCCAGGAAGTCCAGGAAGCTCAGAGAGTCCCAGGAAGTTCAGAGAGTCCCAAAGAAGGACCCAAAGAGGAACACACCAAGACACATCACAATGACATTACCCAAGATTAAAAATAAGGAGAGAATCTTAGAAGCAGCAAGGGAAAAGAAGACACTTACCTACAAAGTAATTCCCATAAGACTGTCAGCTGATTCCTCAAAAGAGACCTTACAGGCAAGAAGGGGCTAGAAAGAAGTATACCAAGTCATGAAAGGCAAGGGCCTACATCCAAGAATAATCTATCCAGCAAAACTTTCATCTAGAATGGAAGGGCAGATAAAGTGCTTCTCAGATAAGGTCAAGTTCAAGGAGTTCATCACCTCCCAGCCTTTATTATATGAAATGTTAAAGGGATTTATATAATTCATGGAGGGATATCAACAGGAGAGTGAGGAGGGGGAGAGAGGAGGAACAAGTACAGAGAATAAGTAGCATAAATGGTAGGTAGAAAACAGACAGGGGGAGGTTAAGAATAGTATAGGAAATGTAGAAGACAAAGAACTTATGTGTATGACCCATGGACAAAAACTAAAGGGTGGGGAGTGGGGGGGTTGTGGGGCAGAGGAGAATAAAGGGGGGAAATGGGACAACTGTAATAGCATAATTAATAAAATATATTAAAAAATAAAAAATATATTTTATTGGCTATGCTATTACAGTTGTCCCATTTTTTCTCCTGTTTATTCACCTCTGCTCTGTACCCCCTCTCCCACCATCATTCCCTCACCTTCATTCATGTCCATGGGTCATGCTTATATATATGCTTATATATATTCTTTGGGTCCTCCATTTCCCATACTATTCTTAACCTTCCCCCTATTTTCCTTATTTCCTCTAACTATTCCTCCATCCTCCTGTCTACCCCTGACTGCTGATAACGCTCCATGTGATTTCCATTTCTGTGGTTCTATTCCTGTTCTAGTTTGCTTCATTTTTGCTTTTTTTTTTTAGGTTCAGCTGTTGATAGTTGTGAGTTCGTTGTCATTTTATTGTTCATATTTTCAATCTTCTTCTGCTTCTTAGAAAAGTCCCTTTAACATTTTATATAATATAGGCTTGGTGATGATAAACTCCTCTAACTTTATCTCATCTGGGAAGCACTTTATCTGCCCTTAAATTGTAAATGATAGCTTTCCTGGGTAGAGTAATCTTGGACATAGGTCCTTGCCTTTCATGACTTGGAATACTTCCTGCCAGCCCCTTCTTGCCTGTAAGATTTCTTTTGAGAAATCAGCTGACAGTCTTATGGGAACTCCTTTGTAGGAAACTGCCTCCTTTTTTCTTGCTGCTGTTAAGATTCTGTCCTTATTTTTTTTTTAAAGATTTTATTTATTTTTTAGAGAGAGGAGAAGGGATGGAGAAAGCAAGGGAGAAACAGCAATGTATGGTTGCCTCTCACATGGCCCTCACGGGGACCTGGCCTGCAACCCAGGCATGTGCCCTGACTGGGAATCGAACCGGGACCGCTTCGTTCCCAGCCCACGCTCAATCCACTGAGCTACACCAGCCAGGGCTCCGTCCTTATTTTTAATCTTGGTTAATAACTTTGGGTAGTATGGACATTTTAATGATGTTAATTCTTCCAATCCATGAATATGGTATATGCTTCCATTTATTTGTATCTTCTTTAGTTTCTTTTTTTAAAAAAGATTTATTTATTTTATGTTTAGACAGAGGGGAAGGGAGAGAGAAAGAGAGAAAGAGGAACATTAATATGTGGTTGCCACTTGTGCATCCTCTACTGGGGTCCAGGTCCGCAACCCAGGCATGTGCCCTGACTGGGAATCATACCAGTGACCCTTTGGTTCACTGGCCAGTGCACAATCCACTGAGCCTCACCAGCCAGGGCTCTTCCATAAGTTCTTTCTTCAGTGTTTTATAGTTTTTTAAGTATATACTTTTTATCTCCTTAGTTAAATTTATTCCTAGATACTTTATTTTTCTTGTTGCTAAAGTAAGTGGGATTTTTTCCTAGCTTCTGTTTCTGATATTTCATTGCTGGTATACAAAAATGTGTTCAATTTGTGAATACTGACTTTGTATCCTGCACTTTTGCCAGATTCTCTTATTAGGTCGAATAGTTTTTGGTGAAGCTTATAGGATTTTCTATGTATACTATCATGTCATCTGCAAATAATGACAGTTTTACTTCCTCCTTTTCAATTTGGATGCCTTTTATGTCTTTTCTTCTCTACTAGCGGAGTCTAGGATTTCCAATAGATTGAATAAAAGTGGTGAAAGTGGCCCGGCTGGATTGAGCGCAGGCTGGGAACCAGAGGGTCCCGGTTCGATTCCCAGTCGGGGCTCATGCCTGGGTCGTGGGCCAGGTCCTCAATGAGGGCCATGTGAGAGGCAACCATACATTGCTCTTTCTCCCTCCCTTCTCCTCTCTCTGAAAATAAATAAAATAAAATCTTTAAAAAAAAAGTGGAGCCCTGGCTGGTGTAGCTCAGTGGATTGAGCACGGGCTGGGAACCGAACAGTCCCGGTTCGATTCCCAGTCAGGGCACATGCCTGGGTTGTGGGCCAGGTCCCCAGTGAGGGCCATGTGAGAGGCAACCATACATTGCTGTTTCTCTTCCTCTCTCCCTCCCTTCCCCTCTCTCTAAAAATAAATAAATAACATCTTTTTTTAAAAAAAGTGGTGAAAGTGGACATCCTTGTGTTGTTCCTGCGTTTAGGGGAAAGGTTTTTAGTTTTTGCACATTGAGAATGGTATAGGTGAGGTTTCTCATATATGGCCTTTATTATGCTGAAGTATGCTCCCTCTACTCCCAGTTTACTGAGCATTTCTATCAAATGTTTATTAAGTGTCTATTGACATAATCATGTGAGTTTTGTCTATCATTTTGTTTATGTATTACATTTATTGATTTATGAATGTTTTACTATCCTTGCGTACCTGGGATGAATCCCACTTGATCATGGTGTATGATCATTTTAATGTATTGCTGGATGCAGTTTGCCAATATTTTGTTGAGGATTTTAGCATCTATGTTCATTAGAGATATTGGCCTGTAGATTTCTTTCTTTTTTGTGTCTTTACCAGGTTTTGGAATTAACATAATACTGGCCTCATAAAAAGAGTTTGGGAGTTTTCCCTGTTCTTGAATTTTTTGGAATGGTTTGAGCATAATAGGAGGTAGTTCTTCCATAAAGGTTTGGTAAAATTCACCTATGAAGTTGACCAGTCCAGGGCTTTTGTGTGCTGTGAGTTTCGGATTATTGCTTTAATTTTACTGACTGTTATTGGTCTATTCAAGCTCCTTGCTCTTCATTCAGTATTGGAAGATTATATGTTTCTAGAAATTTCTCCATTTCACCTAGGTTTTCAAATTTCTTGGTATATAGTTCTTCATAGTAATTTCTTACAATCCCTTGTATGTCTGTGGTATCTGTTGTAATTTCTCTTCTTTCATTTCTGATTTTACTTATTTGGTCCTCTCTCTTTTTTTCTTAATGAGTCTGCTTAAAGGCTTCTCTATTTTGTTTATCTTTTCAAAGAACAAGCTCCTGGATTTATTGTGTTTTCCTATAACTATTATTTTGAGCTCAATATCTGACAGTTTACCTGCCTCCTCTTCATTTAGCACTCTTTCTTTGGATTCCTCCTTTTATAAATGGGGGTCATTTCTTTGTCCCCCCATTTTGGGTACTCTTCTTGTTTTTCTCTTTCTTAGATTGATCTGCTCTGACACCCTGTCTTCATGATATGATCTTCCATGTTTGAGGACCTGTGGAATTTGGTGGTTCGATCTTCTTGAAATCTTGAACCTGATGCTTTTGGGATGACCTTTATGCTGTTTATGTTGGCTCTCTGGTTTTAATTGGTTTTTTAATGTTGTGGGGTCATTCTTTGATAGGTTGTTCCCTCCAGCTGGCTGACTGAGAGTCACTCTACCACCATATTTTGTATTCTGTTGTGCAGATGCTGACAGAACAAAACCACACAATCCAGGAAACAAACCCACACTTGCAAAAAATACCCCCAATCACAATCCCACTATTAACAGCAAATGATCCAGTATTAACAAGGGTGTAAAGAGATTAAGGCTATTATAAGAAAGGAGAAATGAATATGAGATAGCTAACTGAAAGAAAAATGATTGTGAGAGTGCAGACGGGGGAGCAATAATAAGTGGAGGGAGTCAGAGAAAGGCAAAGAGAGAAAGCAAAATTTACTTTGTAAATTAAAAAGGGAATAAAGAAGGCAGAATGGAGCAAGGGAAAGAAAGTGAATAGTATTAGGTTTAAGCAGAAATTTTAAAAACATATTGTGAGAGAGTGACAGAAAAAGGAAAAAATGAGTCAATAAATTTAAAAAAGGGACTAAATTGAAGAAAAAGGTTCACCACAGCACTATCAACAACAAATGAGCTAAGATTAGTATAAGTGGTGGGATGGGAATAAGAAGGAAAAACTGAAAGAAAGAAAAGCTTAAGAGCTGTCTAGAGAAAGGGGAAGCGGTTTTGAGATGATAGAGGGAAAAGGAATGCTAAGAGTGAGGAATGAAAACTAGGCTAAGACAGGGAAAAATTAAAATTTTATACAAAAGTAGAAAGACAGGAGGAAGGTAGTATTGAGTAGGAGAGGGGAATGGTAAAATTTGAGATTTGAAATACCAAATAATAGTGATCGAGCAATAAAATGGCAGAAATGTGACAACTCTATCCACAACCAATGAGCAAAGATTGATAAAGGTGGGGAGAGTACAAGGGTATTTTAAGAGTGGGAAAAAGAATTTGAGGTGAGCAATGACAAGAAAAATGATTTTTAGAGGCTGGGCGGGGGAGAAATAGTAAGTGTGGAATGAAAACAACTAGTAGCAAGAGAGAACAGAATTTAAAATGAAAATAAGAAAAGAAGGTAAAATGGAATAAGAGAAGGGAGGAGCAGAATATGAGATTTGAAATAAACTATAATATAAAATCTAGTGACTTCATATGAACAAACTTGAAGGACAAGAAATAAATGTTAAAAAGCTATGCAGGGAAGAAAATATCACAAATCACGAAGAAGACTGCAGTGGAATTTGTCTCAGTAGCATCTAGTATTTACCACTGCATTTTTTCTTTCTGGGTCCACCTCTGGTGATGTAAGATGGTTTCCCAGTCTGGCCTTAGGCAGTCTGTTGAAGATTAAAGGGGATCCACCACCTATGGCTGGCTCCTTCAGTTAATCTATTCACTCTGTAATGTGCAGTCAGGCTTAAGTACCATAGGGTATGGCAGAGTAAGCCCTGTGGGTGGGGCTATTGCTTCCCCTCTGGCTAATGCCACTTGGAGGGGGTGGACTGCCTGAGCAAGATGGCTCCTGCAGTATTGGGGATGACCCAGAACCAGGATCCTGGTGGTTGCTTTCTCAGTTCTCTCTCCCCAAAGCTACTATCCCCAATCTCTCCTCAAGTACCTCTAGTCTGCTCTGCACACCCCATTTGCCAGAGCCCAGGGTAAGTGGCTACAAGTGAAATTTTATGCAGACCCTTTAAAAGGCTCTCTGTGACTCCAGTCTTCTGTCCCTGGCAGAGAGAAACCCTGTCATTTTTCTCAGCTGGATATTATCTGGGTTCTTGGGGGGCTCTGGTGCTGTAGGCTGGGGAGCCTAGCTTGGGATTTAGACCCCACAGTTCTCAGGAGGACACCTCTGGCCACTGAATTATTCGTCCAGCACTTCAGCTGTCACCTGTGATAGTCCAGCCAACCCTCTTGCATCTCCTCTTCCTTCCATACCAGTCATGTTGTAATGAAGCTGTTTTTTTAAAAATATATTTTTTTGATTATGCTATTAGAGTTGTCCTATTTCCCTCCCTTGATTCCCCTCTGCCCCACACACTGCCCCCACATTCCCCCCCTTTAGTTCTTGTCCATGGGCCATACATACAAGTTCTTTGGCTTCTACATTTCCTATACTATTCTTAACCTCCCCCTGTCTGTTTTCTACCTACCATTTATGCTACTTATTCTCTGTACCTTTTCCGCCTCTCTCCCCCTCCCACTCCCCTTTGATAACCCTCCATGTCTTATATAAATCCCTTTAACATTTCATATAATAAAGGCTGGGTGATGATGAACTCCTTGAACTTGACCTTATCTGAGAAGCACTTTATCTGCCCTTCCATTCTAAATGAGAGTTTAGCTGGATAGATTATTCTTGGATGTAGGTCCTTGCCTTTCATGACTTGGTATACTTCTTTCTAGCCTCTTCTTGCCTGTAAGGTCTCTTTTGAGAAATCAGCTGACAGTCTTATGGGAATTCCTTTGTAGGTAGCTGTCCCATTTTCTCTTGCTGCTTCTAAGGTTCTCTCCTTATTTTTAATCTTGGGTAATGTCATTGTGATGTGTCTTGGTGTGTTCCTCTTTGGTCCAACTTCTTTGGGACTCTCTGAGCTTCCTGGACTTCCTGGAAGTATATTTCCCTTGCCAGATTGGGGAAGTTCTCCTTCATTTTTTGTTCAAATAAGTTTTCAATCCCTTGGTCTTCCTCTTCTCCTCCTGGCACCCCTATGACTCAGATGTTGGGATGTTTAAAGATGTCCTAGAGGTTCCTAAGTCTCTCCTCATGTTTTTGAATTTTTGTTTCTTCATTCTTTTCTGTTTGAATGTTTTTTTCTTCCTTCAAAACACCATTGATTTGAGTCACAGTTTCCTTCCCATCACTATTGGTTCCCTGTACATTTCCCCTATTTCATTTAGCATAGCTTTCATTTTTTTCATCTAATTTGCAACCAAATTCAACCAATTCTCTGAGCATCCTGATTACCAGTGTTTTGAATTGTGCATCTGATAGGTTGGCTATCTCTTTGTGGCTTAGTTGTATTTTTTCTGGAGTTTTGATCTGTTCTTTCATATGAGCCATTTTTTTTTTCTCGGCATGCCTGTTACATAGTAATGGGCGGAGTCTTAGGTGTTACCAGGGCGGAGCAACTGACAATGCTGCTTTGTGACACTATATGTGGAGGAGGGGTCTGAGAGAGAACAGTGGCACTTGCTCTGCTCTCTGCTAGATTTCACTCACTTCTCCACTACCCACGAGCAAGTTGGGCCCTTCTGTGCTGATTCCCAGTTGGGTGAGCTTGTGTACACTCTAGGACCCTGTGGGTCTCTCCAACGAACTCTCCTGTGAGGCTGGGAGTTCCTCCAGCTGCCATCTCAACCCCCACAGGTGTTTTCAGTCCATGGTTTGAGGCTTTATTTTCCTGAGCTGGAACCCTGGGCTGCACAGTCTGTCTCGCTCCCCAACTGTTCCTTTATCCACCAGCCCCAGTCTCACTGAGTCCGCCAGCCAGGGATCTCACTGGCCAGCTGCAGCGTTGACCACCCCGCTCCACTTCACAAATTGCTGCCTTGCTGTGCAAGCCCTGTCCACCCAGCTCCGCCCCACCTACTGGTCTGGATGAACATGTCTTCTTTAACTCCTTGGTTGCCATACTTCCATACAGTTCAATTTTCTGTCAGTTCTGGTTGGGTTTTTGTTGTTGTTGTTGTTGTTGTTGTTGTTGTTTTGTTGTTTTTGTTGTTGTTGTTTGCTTTTAAATTGTTTTTGTCCCTCTTTTGGTTGTGTGAGGAGTGTAATGAAGCTGTTTTGTCTGTCTGCCTGTGGTTATAAGGCTTTTCTCCTGCTATTGTTCAGTTGTTTATTCCATATGATGTCTCTAAAATTTAGTTGTAATTCCAGATTGGTCCTAGGAGGAGGTTAGTGTAGTTTCTACTTACTCCTTTGCCATTGTGGTCCAGTTGAAGTTTTGTTTTGTTTTTTAAATAACATGATAGACTGTACGGGGCATTGCTCACAGTAGTTCAATAAAAATTGCATTTTACCTATAAAATACTAAATCTGAACAAAACTTTAGTGATCCCCTAGTTTAGTCTTTTTGCTTTACAGATTAAAAAATTGAACTTCAGAAAGGTTAATTAAACTACCTAAAGTAACAGATAGAAAGTAGCAGACCTTGGGCTAGAATACAGATCTTCTAGTTCAGGAGTGTCAAATTCATTTTCACTAGGGGCCACATCAGCTTTGCAGTTGCCTTCAAAAGGCCGAATGTAATCTTAGGACTGCATACATGTAACTACTTAACTAGGGGCAAGGAGCTTGGTGCTGCCGCTGAGTATAAACAAGGTGCCAGGCTGGATAAAACAAGGTGGAGGGCTGGCTTCGGCCTGCAGGCCTTGTGTTTGCCACTTGTGTTCTAGTTCTTCAAACTCTATTCCTTGTCACTTGTGAAGGTGCCACACCATCATGCCCTGTCTCTCTTTTCCAAGATAGCAGACGAGAATTACTGCAGCATTCCTCTGATTTCTTAATTTTGGAATTGATGACCATGTTACATAAGCAAATTGTGAGCGTCTGGAACACATGCATGCCCATGCACAGATATTCACACTGTTAACACATTAAAAGACAAAGGTCTTGGAAGATAGCATTGTATTGTGAGAAGAAAACTATATGCCATGGAATGTTGGGGAAATGTAATTAACATTATTGCCCACTCAACACCATTCCCACTTTCTTGCTAAGAATAATGAAATTTGATTAGCAATTGGGAGGTAGAGGAAATGTGCTCACAGATGGACCCAGGATGGTCTAGCCAAGTAATTTCCTCCTGGCTAATGAGATATAAAGAGGAATTTGTTGAGAAGCCTTGGGAAATATTTCTGTCCTGATAAAAATTAATGCACACACACACAAACACACAAGGAGACTGCCATGGGTTGCCTCCTTTATGACACTATTGAGCTGTCAAAGCAACCTGGAAGCAACTTCCTCACTTACTTATAGTCATGTAGGATAATAAGAAGACCTTACTATTTTCAGCCACTTGCATCTGGTGTTATGTAACTTTCAGCTGAAAGCATATTACTTTGCTTCTCTGAGTCTCAGCTTTTTCTTCATAAAATGATGATAGCAATATCTTCCTGACACAGAGATTCTGAGGAAGAACTGAGATAATAAAATGTTTAACATAAAAGAACTCAATAAATAGTAGCTATCAATATTATAATCATGATTATCATTATATTACATCAAAATCCTCAACAGTGAGAATGTTTTCTCCACTCTCCAATCTCCTGGACACCTGGAACCTTTTCCTCACAACAGTGGTTTGGGGAAAGTACTCCTACCTGCTTCCTCCTCTTACAATGCTGAGGTGCTCAAAGCATGAGTGCAGTCAGCCTGGGGGCTAGGGAAAATATTGAAATAAAAATCCAGCATGTAAAATCAAAGCAGACTTCTGGTCAAGATGGAGGCATAGGTAGACATGCTTTACCTCCTTGCACAACCATAAGAAGGATCATAACTAATTTCAAAATGAAAAACATCCAGAATTGCCAGAAAACTGAACTGTACAGAGGTATGACAACCAAGGATTTAAAGAAGCTATATTCATCCAGACAGGTAGGAGGGGTGGAAAGGATGCAGTGTGGCAGTGGCAAGCTGACAGCAGTGAGGCTGCAGCAGCAGCCAGGGGAATGGGCAGTCCCATTAGCATGTGAGGTGGATAAAAATCATGGGAACACCTTGTAAGTGAGCATTCCCAACTGCAGGCCAGACTGCACAGCCCAGCGTACCAGTGCCAGGAAAAATTAAGCCTTATCACTTCTTGTTGTAAAAACCAGTGAGCTTTGGGGTGGCAGAAGAAAATGCCCACTTTTCAGGAGAGCACAGAACATACACAAACCCACCCACTCTGGGAACCACAACTAGGGCAGCAGCTGGAGGGGCATCAGTTGAATACAGGAAGTGGATGAAGTGACTGGAAATGGGATGAGTGTCAGGCAAGCCCCCAGAAGGCAGCCAGCAGTGGCACTGTCCCCTCTTCAACCCCTCCGCCACACATGGAGCCACAAAACAGTAGAGCAGGCTGCCCACCCTGGCAAATATCTAAGGCTCTTCCCTATAAAACATAACAGGTGTGCTAAGACAGGGAGTCAAAGCAGCTCTACCTAGTACACAGATCCAGGGAGGCTGCCAAATTGAGGAGACAAATAAATATGGCTCAAATTAAGGAAGAGAGAAGACTCCAGAAAAAGAACTAAGTAATGCAGAGATAGGCAATTTATTAGATGCAGAGTTCAAAACACTGGTGATCAGAATGCTCAGAAATCTCATTAAATGAAGCAAAGCATAAGGGAAGAAATGAAGGCTACACAAAGTGAAATAAAGAAAAATCCACGGGAAACCAACAGTGAAGGGAAGGTAAGCCAGGATTCAAATCAACAATTTGGAACATAAGGAAGAAAAAAACATTCGACCAGAACAAAATAAAGAAACAAGAATTCAAAAAAAATGAGAAGAGTTTAAGAAGACTCTGGGACATCTCTAAAGGGGTCAACATCTGAATCATGGGGGTGCTGGAAGAAGAAGAGGAAGAGCAAGAAATTGAAAACTTATTTGAAAAAATAATGAAAGAGAACTTCCCTAATTTAGTGAAGGAGCTAGACATACAAGTCAAGGAAGCACAGAGAGTCCCAAACAAGTTGGACCCAAAGAGGACCACACCAAGAAACATCATAATTAAAGTGCCAAAGGTTAAAGATAAAGAGAGAATCCTAAAAGCAGCAAGAGAAAGGTAGAGAATTACCTACAAAAGAGTTCCCATAAGACTATCAGATGATTTCTCAAAAGAAACTTTGCAGGCAAGAAGAGACTGTCAAGAAGTAGTCAAAGTGATGAAAAGCAGGGACCTACAACCAAGATTATCCAGAAAAGCTATCAGTTAAAATTAAGGGACAGATAAATTCCTTCCCAGACAAGGTAAAACTAAAGTTCATCATCACCAAGCCCTTATTATATGAAATGTTAAAAGAAGTAACCAGAGGGGAGGCAGGAGGTGGTAACGGGGGGAAAAGGGGGAAGGGTTTTCAGGGTCATGTACAAAGGACACATGGACAAAACCAAACAGGGGTAGGATGGGTCAAAAGGCAGTTCCATTTTTAGTTTCCTGAGGAAATTCCATACTGTTTTCCACAGTGGCTGCACCAGCCTGCCTTCCCACCAACAGTGCAGTAGGGTTCCCTTTTCTCTGCATCCTCTCCAACACTTGTCTGTTGCTTTGTTTACGACAGCCGTTCTGACTGGTGTGAGGTGCTATCTCATTGTGGTTTTAATTTGCTTCTCTCTGATGGCTAGCGATGCTGAGCATGTTTTCATATGTCTCTGGACCCTCTCTATGTCCTCCTTGGAGAAGTGTCTGTTCAAGTCTTTTGCCCCCTTTTTAATCGTTTTTTTTTTTTTTTTTTTGTCTTCCTGGAGTGGAGTCATGTGAGTTCTTTATACATTTTGGAGCTCATACCCTTGTCTGAGGTATCATTGGCAAATATGTTTTCCCATATAGTTCTCTTTTCATTTAATGCTGTTTTCTTTAGCCATGCAGGAGCTTTTCAATTTGATGAGGTCCCATTGGTTTATTCTTTCCTTTATGTCCCCTGCTTTAGGGGACATATCAGTGAAGATGTTGCTGCGTGGAATGTCTGAAATGTTCCTGCCGATGCTTTCCTCTAGGACTTTTATGGTGTCACGGCTTATATTTAAGTCTTTTATCCACCTTGAATTTATTTTTGTGTATGGTGTAAGTTGGTGATGGAGTTTCATTTTTTTGCATGTAGCTGTCCAGATCTCCCAACACCATTTGTTGAAGAGGATGTTTTTACTCCATGTTATGCTTCTTCCCTCTTTGTCAAATATTAATTGACCATAGAGACATGGGTTTATTTCTGGGCTCTCTGTTCTGTTCCATTGGTCTATGTGTCTGTTTTTATGCCAGTACCAGGCTGTTTTGATTACAGTGGTCTTGTAATACAGTTTGATATCAGGTATTGTGATCCCTCCTGCTTTGTTCTTCTTTCTCAAAATTGCTGCAGCTATTTGGGGTCGTTCATAAATTTCTGAAGTGTTTGTTCTATATCTGTGAAATATGTCATTGGTACTTTAATAGGGATTGCATTGAATTTATAAATTGCTTTGGGGAATATGGCCATTTTGATGATGTTAATTCTTCCAATCCATGAGAATGGTACATGCTTCCATTTGTTTGTGTCTTCCTTAATTTCTGTCTTCAGCGTTGAATACTTTTCTGAGTACAGTTCTTTTACCTCCTTGGTTAGGTTTATTCCTAGGTACTTCATTTTTCTTGTTGCTGTATCAAATGGGATTTTTTCCCCTGACTTCTGTTTCTGATATTTCATTATTGGTGTACAAAAATGCCTTTGATTTCTGAGTATTGACTTTGTACCCTGCTGTTTCGGCAAATTCATTTATTAGGTCGAGCACTTTTTTGGTCGACTCTATAGGATTTTCTATGTACACTATCATGTCATCTGCAAACAATGACAGTTTTACTTCCTCCTTTCCAATTTGGATGCCTTTTATTTCTTTTTCTTGTCTGATTGCTGTGGCTAGGACTTCCAGGACTATGTTGAATAGGAGTGGTGAAAGCGGGCATCCTTTTCTTGTTCTTGATCTTAATGGGAAAGCTTTAAGTTTTTGTCCATTGAGTATGATATTTGGTATAGGTCTCTCATCTATGGCCTTTATTATGTTGAGGAATGCTCCCTCTATTCCCACTTTGCTGAGTGTTTTTATCATAAATGGGTGCTCTACCTTATCAAATGCTTTTTCCACATCTATTGATATGATCATGTAATTTTGTGTCTCATTTTGTTTATGTGGTGTATTATGTTTATTGATTTGTGAATATTGTACCATCCTTGCATCCCTGGGATGAATCTCGCTTGATCGTGTTGTATGATCTTTTTAATATATTGCTAGATGCAGTTTGCCAGTATTGTGTTGAGGATTTTAGCATCTGTGTTCATCAGGGATATTGGCCTGAGGTTTTCTTTCTTTGTTATGCTTTACCTGGTGTTGGGATTAGGATGATGCTGGCTTCATAAAAAGAGTTTGGGAGTCTTCCATCTTCTTGAATTTTTTGGAGTAATCTGTGGAGGATGGGTGTTAGCTCTCCCTTAAATGCTTTGTAAAATTCTCTTGTGAAACCATCTGGTCCAGGGCTTTTGTGTGTCGGAAACTTTTTGGTTATGGCTTCAATTTCATCAGCTGTTATCGGTCCGTTCATGCTTTCTGCTTCTTCTTCATTCAGTTTTAGAAGATCATATTTTTCTAGAAATTTTTCCATTGCACTGAGGTTTTCAAATTTCTTGGCATATAGTTCTCCATAGTAATTTCTTACAATCATTTGTATTTCTGTGGTATCAGTTGTAATCTCTCCTCTTTCACTTCTGATTGTGTTTATTTGAGTTCTCTCTCTTTTTTTCTTGATGAGCCTGCTTAAAGGCTTGTCAATTTTGTTTATCTTTTCAAAGAACCAGCTCCTGGATTCATTGATCGTTAGAATTGTGCTTTTAGTCTCTACGTCATTTAATTCTCTTCTGATCTTGGCTATTTCCTTTCTTCTACTTGCTCTGGGCTGTCTTTGTTATTGTTCCTGAAGTTCTTGTAGGCGTAAGGTTAGGTTGTTTATTTGAAATGTTTCTTTCTTTTTCTTTTTTTTTTTTT
>PVJI01027118.1:0-17990 GCA_004026765.1 Micronycteris hirsuta
TCTCAGTTTTTGAAATTTAAACTTTGGGAAGGTTGTCAAACAAGCTGAACTAAAAGATTATGACATCACCTCATAAAACAACTAGGGTGGGTCATGCTTTATGGGGTCCAGCCAGCTCTGCGGAAGAGGGCCTGAGAAAGCGGCTTTTGCCCTGTTGCAATATATCAAAATTTGTGAGGCGCGGCTAAAGCAATGCTCAGAGGACATTTGTAACATTAACCCCAATCAAAATACCATGAAGAATTGTTTTAGAAATCATTAAGTGATTTGACAATCCTTATGGAACTGCGAAGAACCTAGAATCTTCCAAGCAACTTGGAGAAAGAACAACACTGGAGGCGTCATACTTCCTCATTTCGAGGTTTGCTATAAATGGGCTGTTTGTTACCAAGGCAACGTGGTGTTGTCGGTCACAAGGATAGCCATGAAGGTCTACAAAGAATAAGGAGAGTCCTGAAATAAACCTACCCCAGAACCGTCAGTTGATCTGAGACAAGGGTGCCAGGTTAATTCAACGAAGAAAGGCTAGTGTTCGCAACCAGTGCTGCGGGACGATCGGACATCCGCATGCAAACACAGACCTGGACGTGAGTGACCGCATCTGAGGGAGCTGCTCACTCGAGAGCGTGGCTCTTGCTGTATATCAATGATGACCCAATATGATTTTAATTATGAGGTGACACTGGTTAATAAGATTATATAGGCTTCAACTCTACAGTCCTATGGTACAGGACCTGTTTATGCATTGCAGGTCCGCCACTCAAAGTCAAATCATCTGCTGTCACCGTATATTGGGTTCCCTTTACCTCCCCCCAACACCCTTCCTCTGGCAACCGCCATACTGTTGTCTGTGTCCGTGAGTTTCAGTTTGATGTCCCACGTATGAGTGGAGTTCTTTGGTTCTTAGTTTATTCTGACTGATTTGTTTTACTTAGCATGGTATTATTGAAAATACTCTGAATAACTATACAGAACTTGTTAAATCAACTTTGTAGGTCATAAAATGCAATATAAAGCAACCAATAAAATATAGATGTTGGAAAGATATCCATGACACATTACATTAAAAAGTAGGTTACAATTTTTAATATATGTGAATATATATATAATTATATCTAAATACACACAGATACACATCCTAACCTACTTCACTTTTTTTTAGTCTTAATCACTTTTATTTGACTTAATCGATAAATAAATACAAGAGAATGGTTGTGAAACCACTGGCAAAACGGTAAACTTTAAAGTATTTATTTCAACTTCACTCATTATATTTCTTGGAATGGAAATATATACATTTTTCACCAATAAATGCTTAATGCTTTAAATTTACAATTACCCTACTTGCAGAAACTTGAAAATTTTTCCGAATCTTGAAAAATCATTCCAATTAAATTAAAAAATTCTTCTTTTATTCTTACAATTTAAAATATATTCAAAATGACATTTTTACAGCAGCCCAAACTTTTAACCAAAAATTCAGAACTGTAGTCTCACAAGCTTACCAAAAACGGCCACATCTGATCTCAGGATCCTGATTCTTAACGCTGGGAAAAAACACCCTGGCCCCTAAAACAAGGCAGGCCGGCAGCTGGTTCCCTTTTCCCTGCTGGGCACTCCGAGCTTTGCCCTTGGTTATTATTTTTATTTCATCTGCTCAAACACAGACAACGGCTCAAACTTTAAAGAAAGTGTAAATGGACATTGGGCATTCAATATCTGCGACGCCTGCTGAGATGTAAGACCCCCAGCGACGAGAATCAGACAATGAACTCCAGTGAAGATTATTCTCAGGGACGGCCGGCTACCAGTGCAATCTGTTCTCCAACATCAACAGTGGTTTTGAGTTACATAGTATTTCTTCACGCCTGTAGCACCTCATTAATTATCGGGTAAACACTTTGCAATCACAATAAAGGTTGAGAGTCTAAATTCCAATGAGAATTATGTGATTCACTTAAGATAACCTTGCAAGACAGGGCTCAGGCATAATAAAGATTAGGAATGTGCTCTGTAGGTTCCCAGGGTCTATGCAGGCGACAACCCACTTCCCTTTTAAAAGCCTTGGAGAGAGACCGGAAGAAGGAAACAAGGGAAGCCCTCGCATGATAGGATGGGATTGCCCGTGATGTCTGCTTGTTGCCAGTGGACGTGGGCCCTTGCGGTGTCACAAGAAAAACATTTTCAGAGGCCCATGAGGGAGCATGAGGTCTGGCAGTTAAGATTTATTTGGGTGACAATAAAAGGCTGCCCCCCAGGTTCCCCGAGTCTCATTCCCATCCTCCCCACTGTGGAAGAAGTCCAATCTCATCTTCATCAGGCCCAGAACAGGGCCAGTGGCCAGACACTGGGTGCCATTTGTTCCATGCATGTCTGTGTCCCGATCGGCTTAGTCTGTTCCCGGCAGTCGCTGTGCTCAGGCCACGCAACCTGCCACGTGTCATAGGCCGCTGCTACACAGAGAAGGCTCCCACGAACAGGGCAAATATTACCAGATTAAATTATCATGGGCTTGGGAAGGACCAGGTGCTTTCTCAAAATAACCAATCAACATCCCAATCTTCTGTGGGCTTGCGTTGGATCCTCCCCCTAACCAATCCATTTTCTAGATTTTTGAGGGGGGTTCTGTGTCCCTTAACCAACCTGATCCTTTTCTCAGGCTGGACAGACAGGCCTTTATGATGGCCACATTGGCTCCTATTGCGCATGTGCTGGCTTCCCCTCACAGCCTGGGCGAGTGGACTGGGGAGATGGAAAAGCTGGTCCTTCATCCGTGTAGGGGAGGGAGCGATGGCAGTGCCCTTGGCAGGACACTGCTGCCATCCCCTGGGGAGTGTGGGACGCTGCAGCTTTCTGGTAGATTAGGCTCTGTAATATCTGACTCCCTTTGCTTCCTTCCTTTGTTAATATTTAGTACCTACACTAACATACTTTTGCCAATATTTTTAACTTTTTCTTAATCATGCATTTTACTCATAGATTTAAAACATAAAAACAAAAATTCCGCCCTGGCTGGTGTGGCTCGGTGGATTGAGCGCGGGCTGGGAACCAGACAATCCCGGTTCGATTCCCGGTCGGGGCGCATGCCTGGGTTGCGGGCCGGGTCCCCGGTGGGGGCCATGTGAGAGGCAGCCATACATTGCTGTTCCTCCCTCCCTTCTCCTCTCTCTAAAAAATAAATAAAATCTTAAAAAAAAAAAAACTTTAAAACAAAAATTCCAAACAACACCAACCAAAATAACATATGGGATTTATTAGGTAAAAATCTAAACAGTGGAAGGCGGGAAAGACTGAGTAAGATTGTGAGTGTGTGTTTAGAACTTCCAGCCCGAAGATCAATGAGTACAAGAGAGGCAGGATACTGAAGCCATTGCCCTGGTTAGCTGGCAGAACAAGAGCCACCAAACTGAAGGCACAGGGAGGGAAGGGATTAGATCGTACTCATTGCTGTACTGTCAGCTCCTATTCAGGGTTTAGCCATCAGAAAATATCTGTGGAAGAGAGGGGGATGGGTCTTGCTCTATTCCGGTCGATGGTAGGGGAAGAAAGGGAGGGAGAGAAAGCGAGCACCAAAGGTGGTGGGAAGGAGAAAGCATCTATTTGGTGGATTAAGCTGTGGAAACATCAATATCTATAGCTGCATAGGAGTGGGTTTCAGGACCTGGAAAGGCTGCAGGAGGTATAAAAAATGGGGCTGAATGGGAGGCCAAGGCTAAGGGACAACAGACCAGGGCAAGGAAGGGCAGGCCTCTAAAGCCTGTTACAGAAAGATTTGCCACGGCAGCACACGAAGTCCACTCGAGTACCCGGTCGGAAGAGAGGCATGGGGATGCACAGGTCTCTGCAGCCCTGGGACCCATACAGGAACCTGTCACCTGGCGAGGAAGAAAGATCAAAAAGAGAGGACCTCTGATTTGTGGCCTCCAAGTTCAGGTGTTTGCTACATAAGAGGTAAAAAATAAATATTTGTTTTAAAAAAAGTGGTTCAATGAATGTAGGGAAATAGCACATTGTTTCTGAGGAGATGGATTGCTAAGGTATGAAGGGACATTAGTCACCAGATCCACACCCTTTCCCAGGTTCTTTAAAAAAAAAAAAAAAATTCACACTCGGCTTCTGCCCCCAGGGCTCCTGAGACAGACACCTCCCTCAAGATCCAGCCAAGTTCATCCCCCACCCCAGAGACTCTCCAGGCCCCACTCACCCCTGTAGACCTTCTTCAGAACGCACTGCTGGCTGCCTTGCGTCTGGCAGAAGCTTTCCCCACTCAAGCAAATCCCAGTGGAGTTGACTAGATTGCACTTGAAACATCTTAGAGCTGAAAGTCAAAACCGGCATAATGAGGCTCTTCCGGCCCAGGGGGTAAGGGTGGGGTTGGGGAGCATGGCCTGTGGCCAGACATGGCCTGGACGCTGACGGGTTCCCACCCCTGATGAATGCGGAAAGCAGGTGATTTCAGAGGAACCTGGGAGGAGGCATCCGTGCCTCTGGGTGCAGGGTTTGTGCCCAAGTGCGGACGGGATCTCCCTCCACTCCCAGGGATGGAGTGTGCTGCTGGAGGAAGATCAAGTCCTACCCTATAGGTGGTCTGACCCCACCAGTAAGGCTGGTGAGCTCTCCTCCCGGGCGTCTCAGGGGCAGCCCACATTCACTGCCCACAGGCAGAAGACTTTCTTTGCTCCCTTTCAACTCCAATTTAGGGCTCTCAGCAAGAAAGCTTGAGAAAGTGGGGAGTTCTAGGGGTTAGAAATGAGCTGGGAGTTAGATGAAGGCTTAAGTAAAAAGGGGGCAGAGTGAGGCCAAAATTGGAAGAAGCAACGGGGAGAGGAGGCAGAGGCAGGGGAAAGAGAGTGGGGTAGGGTGAAGGTCGTGGTCACCCCTAAGGTTATGGGTTGGTCCCTGTGCCTTTTTACTCACTTCCTCATTCCCCCTCAACCCCGCAGCCCCCCAGACAGTCTGTTCATCTAGACCCAGTACCCATGGACCTCCCAGATGCCCTGCGGGAGCTCACCTTGCAGGGAGCCCAAAAGCAAGGAGAGGCCCAGCAGCAGCAGCAGCAGGTGAGGATGCGAACCCATCGCCAACCCAGGAGCAGCGAGCAGCAGAAGGTCAGACAGAGCTGCAGGCACCCAGCCCTGTCTGGCTTTATAATCCAGCTGGGAGGGGCAGCCAATGGGAGCCGAGGCAAAGGGCTGCACTTCCCCAGGACCCAGAAGGAATGGCGTTCCTGCCGCCTCAGGCTCTGCACACTCCCACTGCCCGAGGACAAACGAGGGATTCCCATTATTTTATGTTTCTTTTACTCAAAATTTTCCTAGCTTTTAAATGGGAGAGTTAAGTCTGCCTTACTCAGCCCAAGGACTTGGGAGATTCAGGTGAGCTGAAGAACCTGGAGGGGTGGGGCCCACTACCCATGGCCTTCCTAACTTAAGGGACCACTTCCCTAAATAGGGCGTGAGTCCAGCTATGGAAATCTCCTGATTTCACGGAAATGGATATGTGCCTAGACTGTTGCTAATAAAGCACTCAACTCAAAATAGCAGATTTAGGTTTATTTCCCAGGCAGGCTGCATTCCAGACAAGATAGAGATTTTTCTGTTTTTGTGTATGCTTGATGAACATAATTTTAAAACACTGATCTTTTGAAACGGGGTATTGAGCTAGATGGGGTTAAACCTCGGGGTGCCTGGGACAATATAAAAACAAAACAAAACAAAACAGTAACAAAAATCCTCCAAACCTGGCTGGGGGCTGGGAAAAGTGGCAGCACAGTAATTAAGTTACTTTGCATATAAATAACAGCTGGCTAGAATTATAGAAATGCTAATTGCTGTGCAGCTGGAAGCAAGGAAATGGGGTCAGTAGCTCTTTAAGGAGTCAGATGCCCTGCCACTAGAGGCTAGGAGCATTTCACCAGGCCAAGCCTGCCCAGACTGATAAGGTAGTTGGGGTGAAGCTTTACCTACGCTAAAAAGCAAGGAACTCGTGAGAAATGCAAGAAATCCTGCAAGATGTAGAAGACTCAGCACAAATATTTCAACTGGGCCCAAGTAGTGATTCTCTCAAGTGCACGGTTCCAGATTAAGAGCCGGAGAACACTGAGACACAGCGGATGGTGCCGGAAACTGCGGGAGCCTAGCCAAGGAAGGACGACTGGGAGAACCTGGAATGCTGAACAGGAACCTGAGTAGCTAAGCTGCAGACTTCTATTTTTTTTTTTTTCCTTAAAGACTGTACCTCTGACTGGCCTCTGTACCTCTGTTTGGTAAGGGGAGGCAGGACTTTGTGTGTTTATGGGCGTTTGGTTTTAAGGGACTTTGGGACTTAAAAACAGAATTCTGCCACCATTCTAAATCTATGTAACTTTTAATAAATACTCCCTTTCCTTTTCACCTGACTCGGGCACTGGGAGTTACGTTTTTTCGGCAACAGGCCCCTAATCTGTTCCAGAACCACGTAGCCTGGCATTCTGTTACAATCTGGAGAAAGAGTTTTGTAGCTTTGGCTTTGGGCTGCACTGCAGCCCTTGGCACACCCCATAACACGGGTCCACCTTTACCCCAACACCAGGCTTCAAGAATGAACACAGGCCCTCCCCTCTGCACTGCCCTTCTCCCCCAGCTAAGAACAGCAAACAAACGGAAACAGAGGGCGGACTCCACAGGCCGAAATACTCCCCAGCCCAGCTCCGAGGTCTGTGGAGATTGTCACATACTCCGTACCAGAACAACATGTGACACTGAGAGTGTCATACGCCAGACACAGTGCTAACCACTGGAATGATGGTATCCATTTGGTTCTCAAACGAGGGCTATATGGTCATTATTCAGATCTCCATTTTAAAGAGGAGAAAACTAAAAGGAAGCCATTGGCCCCTGGCGAAAAAGAGGATATAACTGGCAGAATCAATCCAGATCCGCAGACTCGGGCGACCCTGTGTTTTCAGATGCAGGCCCAGGGACAAGCCCTGAGACTGAAAGCCCATCTCTGTAAACAGAGGAAAACGGGAGGGGAAAAAAGCCACACCACTCCAGTGTGGTAATTAATGAGTTTATTAAGGGAAACTCACAGATGAGGAGTGTCTTCGGTGGCTGCAAGACAAAATGGATCCTGGTGCGCTTGGCAGGCGCCAAAGAATTCTGTAGGGTAAGGAGGGGGACACTCCTGGGCACCAGTCCGTGCATGCTACCAGGTAGGGCAAGTTGCATGCTTGACCAGGCCAGGACAGTAGCCTGTTCCAGGAACCAGCACATAGCAGCAGGCCAGAAAGGGGTGCTGATTTATAGCAGAATGCACACCAGTTACCGTCAGACAGTCTCCAAGGAGGGCTTGTACAAAGCAACCTCACCTCGGGCCCAGGTCCAGCTTGCGGGACAGACAGTGGCCTTGTCATGGACCAGTCTCTCCTCCACACCCTGTCACTCTGCCAGGGACACCCGAGTTTTGATAGGTCCCAAAAGCCTCCAGATTCCTGTCCAAGGACTGGAAGACAGTTTTCCTGCAGCCAGAGATGGCTCCTTCAGGCACAGAAGGTCCCTAGCACAAGCTCCATATTGTGAACAAGAATGGATATGTTTCATCATAAATAATTTTTTATAATCTGCTACGAGTAAGGTGTTTAGTAAATGTTCTTCTGGGGATCCATTTAGCTCTAATCCTAGAATGTTCTCGAGTGGGAGCGGGATTGCACCCTGCCGCTTTGCCCAGCCCTAGTGGATTCTTTTCTCTCTACTCTCTGCAGCTTCTCCCAGATCCTTCTTCCAAGCTCCCCAAGGCCTGGGACTGCCCTGCCTGCAGCGGGAAAACAGACAAGACTCACTTTAATCTGTGGGGTGCTGAGGGACTCAGCAGGAATTGGGACTGGGGACAGATAATGTCAGACTCTTAGGGTGGCAGAGCATGGGTCACTTTAATAAATATATTAATATGGTTACTATAATACGCTTGGAAAAAGCGTATTGGGTTCTTGGTACAAATTACACAAAGTTTAACCAAGTGCTCTCAGCACATGGAGGCTTAAGAAAGCAGTCAAATACCTGCTCAGCCACCGTCAAGGAGTTTTAAAGGAGGCCTCTGTATATTTACCCCCCCCCAAAGTCCACAAGTTTTTTAAGACTAAGAAACCCTGATTTGATGCTCTCAGTGAGGAAAGGGTGGAGGCAGGAATTCAGTTCTTCCCAGGCTCATGCAGGATCAACGTAGGTACCAGAGACTTGCAACCAGGGTAGTGGGCAGCAGCAGCTCATCCAGGGCAACCCCCTGAATCTGTCTACAAGGCCCCCTTTTCTCTGACTTCTCAGGGACCCAAAGCCACCCAGCTTAGTTCTCTCCTGTTGCTTCTTCTATCCTAAGCCCTTCTTTGTTTCACTGTCCCCAGCTTTAATAAACGTACTAAAAAAAGAAAGGAAAAAAAGAAACCAAAAAAAAAAATGAAAATAGTTTAAAGAACCTCTGGGACAACTTCAGCTTCAAGTGTACCAACATTTGCATTATGTATGGGGGCGCTGGAAGGAGAAGAGAGAGCAAGGCACATCATAATTAAAATGTAAAAGGTTAAAGACAGAGAGAGAATCTTAAAAGCAGCAATAGAAAAGCAGTTAGTTCCCCAAAAGACTGCCAGCTGATTTCTCAACAGAAACTTTGCAGGCCCAAAGGGATTGGCCCAAAATAGTCAAAGTGATGAAAAGTAAGGACCTACAACCAAGATTCCTCTATCCAGCAAAGCTATCATGTAGAATCAAAGGACAGATAAAGAGTTTCACAGACAACAAAAAGCTAAAGGAGTTCATCACCATCAAACCAGTATTACATGAAATGTTACTCTTTAAGAAAAAAGAGTCAAAGCAGCTCTAATACACAGAAACAAACACAGGGAGGCTGCCAAAATGAGGAGACTAAGAAACATGGCCCAAATGAAAGAACAGATAAAAACTCCAGAAAAAGAGCTAAACAAAATGGAGATAAGCAATATCAGATACAGAGTTCAAAACACTGGTTATAAGGAAGCTCAACAGACTTAGTGAGGACCTCAGCAGCATAAAAAAGATCCAGTTAGAAATGAAGGATTCACTAATTGAAATAAAGAACAATTTATAGGGAAATGACAGTAGAGTGGATGAAGCCCAGAATCAAATCAATGATAACAATGATAAGGAAGCAAAAAATAACCAATTGGAACAACAAGAAGAAAAAAGAATCCAAAAAAATGAGGGTGGTATAAGCAGACTCTGGAACAACTTCAAGAGGTTCAACATTCACATCATAGGGGTGCCAAAAAGAGAAGAGGAAGAGCAAGAAATTGGAAATCTGGTTGAAAAAAATAATGAAAGAAAACTTCCCTAATTTGGCAAAGGAAATAGACATGCAAGTCCAGGAAACCCAGAGAGTCCCAATCAAGCTGGACCCAAAGAGGACCACGCCAAGACACAACATAATTAAAATGCCAAAGGTTAAAGAGAGAATCTTACAAGCAGCAAGAGAAAATAGAGAGTTACCTCCAAAGAAGTTCCCATAAGATTGTCAGCTGATTTCTCAAAAGAATCTTTGTGGGCAAGAAGGGGCTGGTAAGAAGTATTCAACATGATGAAAAGGAAGAACCTACAACCAAGATTACTCAACCCAGCAAAGCTATCATTTAGAATAGAAAAGCAGATATAAAGTGCTTCCAAGACAAGGTAAAGCTACAAGAATTCATCACCACCATGCCATTATTACACGAAATGTTAAAGGGACTTAAGAAAAAGAAGATCAAAACTGCGAACATTAAAATGACAACAAACCCACAACTTTAACAACTGAATCTAAAAAATAAAAAACTAAGCAAACAACCAGAACAAGAACAGAATCATAGGTATGGGGATCCTTTGGATGGGGAAGGGGGAGGAGGAGGAGAAAGCGGGAAATGGTATAGGGATCAAGAAGCATAATTGGTAGGAACAAAACAGGCAGGGGGAGGTTAAGAATAGTATAGGAAAGGGGGAAAGCCAAAGAACTTATACACACAACCCAAGGACATGAACTGGGGGGTGGGGGGGATTCCTGGAGGAAAGGGGGGTACTGGGTGGAGGGGGCAAAGGGAAAAAGTTGGGACAACTGTAAAAGCATAAAATATATCAATAAAATATACTTTTAAAAATCACAGGTAAAATGTAGTAAAATCATTAAGAAGTGACAAGCTTTTATATTTATCTTTGTTTCTAATTGTCAATTTATATGTTCATTTTAATAATATCTGTGTTCAACAATCACTGGTAAATTTCCTGAATTCTTAACGATCCGCTCTCATAAACCAGCTCAGGTCAGGTCCCAGCATACCACTGGTTGAGCACAATTATGAAAAGCCAGTCCAGTGAAAGGTAGAGAAGTTGCTGTATCCTTTTACTTACATAATTCCCAGCGATAATATCACTCGCCCTCTCTGATGTGATTTGGCAAATCACAGAAGGGGCAAATCTATATGGACGGCCAAAGAAAAGATTTCCCCACCTTTGAACAGTCTTCTCTTTTTCGGGTTGCTGCAGCCTGACAGTGGAGGATTTGTTGTCTCCGAAGGACTGCGCGGGTGTGTCTACCCAAGCCATGCTCTGGCAGGAGGAAGACGCCATGGAAGCTCAAGCTGGAGAAGCCCCAATCTCGGAGAGTTTTATTTGGAGTTCTGGCAGGAAGATTTCAAGAGGAACTTCATTACTCAGGGTTTTAGTTTTAGAAGTCAGTTTTGGCAACAGAAAAAAGAAGAGCTCTGATGAGGACAACAGAGATGAAGAGGAAGCTGTTGCAGTGGTCCAGGGGAAGGAGAGCCTGAACTTGGGTTATGTGAGAGGAATCCACTGAAAACGAGTTAGAGGTAAAACTGATATTAATAGAATGGTGAGGTGAGTACAAGGAAGAAGTCAATAGCAGTCTAAGCTGAAGGTCCCAGGAACAGAGTTGGGGTACAAATGATGAAATCACTCTTAACAAATGCTGGGTTGAGGTATTCTGGGATATTCAGATAGAAATGTCCAGCTGGCAGTTGGATCTACGGGTGTGAGCTAAGAATAAAGGAGTCTGTGGACCAGATTGGCAGATTCAGGAAGTCTTCGTTTGTAGATGGTGGTTGGCGTGGGTAAGACGTCCCAGGGAGTGTGTGAAGAGTTAAGGTAAGGTGGAACAGTACAATTTCATTTCCCCTCCCCTCCCCCACTTCCCTCTCCCTCCGTGTGTGTCTCTATTCCCCTGTCCGTCTCCCATTGACCAAACCCAATCTGAATCCAAACCCAACCAGCACTCAGGCAATCAAATCAACAGAGGTCAGCCTTCTGGGGTACAGGGCCGAGAGAAGGCTGATTTCGAGAGTCAAACAGAAAACAACCAACCAGCCACATTTCTCTGCAAGAACGCCTTAAGGAGAGAGTATATGGCTTTTTAAATTTATTACAGAGTAGATGTTATTTTGGTAGTAAGATTTTTGGAAAATAGGGCAGAGAGCCCGAATACACCATCTTACAGGTGGCAAACATATAACCTGCACTGGTGCAGTCTGATGGGTTATTGGAGGGCCCAGCTGAGAACCTCAGAGCACAGCCCATTGTTAGCAAACATGGGCTGATTCTGAGGTTCTAGAATTCCCAGATGCAGTGACTGAGCACTGGGAGCTTCAGCTCACAGTTTGTCTTCACGGCTCTTGGGTGACCCACACCAGGGTCCCCTCTTTCCCAAAACCCAGATGAAGGAGTTTCTCTTACTACTATGTCTTTATCTGCTTGGATCTGCCAGAGGTGAGTCCTCTACCTTAGCTCTGGGTAGATATATAAGAGGCCTCTTTAAGGTGTTTGCGCCCTTGAGGAAGAGAGACCAGTATCTTAGTTACCCAAACCAATCTGACTCAGAATTGTGAATAGCTAAACAAGTTCAACTCAGAGCACTCCTGAACCAGCTGACTCCTTCCAGTTATGGCTTTACCTTCAGAGCCCGCTGGCTTGGCACAGTCCTGTTCCTACTTCTCTCAGCCACGCAATACTTTACTTGATGCTCTGTGACAGGAGAAGATGGGTCTAGGGCTTCTGTGGAAGTCCAACAAAGGCTTGTTCCAGTGAACAGAGTGCAAGAGATCCTGTGTAGTTAATGTGGCAAGGAAAGATATAAGGAAATAGGACTGTAATGTGCCCAGAAAGCCATCTCAGAACACAGCAGGGTTGTGGGCCCAAGATTTACCTGCCTCTCTTTCACGGCTTCTGGTTTTGTATTTCCTCTTTCAGGATCCCCATTCCTGGTAGATCGTGTTCCCTCCCTCTTTGTCCAGGAGAAGAGGGAGGCCATAAACTCTGAACTGTTGGTTAAATGACAAAGTGTTTCCTGTAACATCAGCTTGCAGACATTTTGTTTTCAGCTTTCTCAGATTTTCAATGGTTGACTCAGAAATGTAGGTACGTAGCTACCTGCTGGTAGTAACGTGACAGCCAGATGGTGAAGCAGTGACTCGTGAACTACGCAAATGACGAAGAAATCAGTATGTTCTTCAAGTTTCCTTACTAGAGCAGAAATCTCTTTATTAAAGCTTCCGTAAACTATTGAAGAATCAAACAGATAATTCTGTAACACTTTTTAAAAATGAAACCTATTGTAGTTCTTACCTTTCCTCCTTTATCCACATATTCTGATCTTCGATTTTCAAAGAGTTATTTATTTAAAGACTGCAAATCACCCAGAATTAGATGATTTTATACATATATTCAGAACTCTTACAGAGCTAGAGTACTTTGGGGCTGGAGGCTACCTCAGTATCAAAGATCTTGTAATTCCTCTCAGCTTTTAGCTAGGCTTAACGACTCAGTCGTTGTAGTTTATGCGACCTCCTCTAGGTTACTCAGTCGAATCAAGAAGTAATGCTCAAATTCTGTTTGGTGCTACGATCAGTAAAATGAAACTCATAATTAAGGAATATCTGTCTGCAGTCACTGATGAAATGGGTTAAAGGCAGAAGAGACTGGCCAGAGGATGGCCAGCGAAGAGTTTTGTAATTCCCAGTGTAAAGTGGGGAGCAATGGACGAGGCCCTTCACAACTTATCTTACTGACTCCGGGCAACTCCACGAAGTGGGCGTAAATGTTATGTCACAAGGAATCTCAGTTCAGAGATAGATATCTAAGCAAAGAATGTTTTTATCTTAAAACTGATAGAAATTTTGCTTTGAGTCTCCAGCTCACATGGATTGGGAATTGAGTGCAGGAAAGAACTTGAAATTGCCCAATAAAGGTGTCTTAATTCCTGATAATTTTTGTGTTCATTAGGTATTTGTTATCTCCAGTTTAAAAGTTATCCCGTCCAAAGGCTAAAACCTCCCACCCTCAATTTCAGCAAGTGTTGTTCTGCCACTGAAAAAACTTGCTTTCTCCCTCTTATATCTGTTCTTCTGGCCTTCCACACGTAGAGGGCCTGGAGCGAGGGCTGGTGGTGGGCTCCTGTTTACATGAGTGGATGTCCAGATGCTGCTTTGTCAGGGAGGCACCTATATGTCCCTTCGGGTGGTTTTGGTGCACAAGTGAAGAGCCTCTCTGCATCTCTCAATATTGCGAATCTTAAAATTCTTCCCTTTTATCCCAGGTAGGGTCTCTGTGTTTCGTTAATACCTCTGTCCTCCATGGTCTCTCAGGTAATTAGTGGACTTCCTCCAACAACTGTAATATCTTCAGTTTCCTGATGTAAGTCCACAGGAAACCTAGGGATCCCACGACAGTAGCCTTACTCCGCAGGAAAGGAGTCTTCACGCCGGACACACTTTATCTCACCTCCATTGTCTCTTGTCTCCCCCTTCTCCATCCAGGAGCATTGGGCAAGCCTGGCAAGCTTCCTGGCTCTACGAATCATCAAGCTTCAGTTCAGCGACTTTCAGGCGAGCACTTTCCACTCGGAAGCCCCTCGGGCAAAGCGGCTGCGCCCGTGACTTCTCCAGGCAAGATCGCTCTCAGCGAGCGCCCCGCAGAAGGGCTGCACACTCTAGTCGGACGCGCTTTGGGCGAGCACAGTTCGGACAAACACGCTTCCAGTGAGCCCGCTTCCGGTGAGCCCGTTTCCGGTGAGCCGGGTTCCGGGGAGCCCATTTCCGGGGAGCGCGCTGCTGGGGGCGAGCACGCTGCGGAGGAGCCCGCTGCCGGCGACCAGCCTTCCGGAGAGAAGCCTTTCGGCGACCAGCCTGCAGGCGAGCAGGCTCCCGGGGAACAGCCTGCCGGGGAACAGTCGTCCGGGGAACAGCCTGCGGGTGGAAAGCCTTTGGGTGACCAGTCTCTGGATGAAAAGCCTTCGGGGGAACAGGCTGCCGGCGAACAGGACTCCGGCGAACAGGCTGCGGGCGAGCAGGACTCGGGGGAAAAGCAGTTGGGCGAACCGCCTTCAGACAACCCAGCGCCCAGCACGTCTCCAGGTGAGCCATGTGGGGGTGGGCGCCCGTCCTCGGCGTCAGGTGGGGAGGAGGCCGCGCACCAGGAAACCCAATTTCAAGGGAAGAGTGAAGAGGAAAGCATAGTTCCCAAACACTTCACACACGGCTCTCCTAAAGACTCTCTTGACAGGTGAAACAATCCGAAAGGCCCTGTTTTCAGAAAAGTAACACAAGGGACAAGATGCCAGCGTTCCCTCCAACTTCACTTTATGTAAGAAATTATGAATGCAAATACCGCCGCTCCCCTGGAAGGGGCTCCCAGGAGACTCGTCTTCGGGAGCTTCACGCTGCATCTGCCTCTCCACGAACTCGTGTTGGAATGCATTGCACACCCTGTCAAGAGATATCCAGCTCTGGAGCTGGTGGCTCTTTTGTTGTTTGTTTGTTTTGTTTCAACATGGAAAGTAAAACATGAAGACACTTTGTTAGATCCAGAAATATGGGCCCAGGACAATGGCACTTTGGCTTTTACTAAAAAGGGGTTGTTCAAGGAAGGAAAAACGAGATCCCAGGTGTGCTGCCCCAAGTTATTACCAGATATAAATACTTCACACTTCACCCCACTGCGTAACTAGTAGTAGTATCCCAAATTTTCAGATGAGAGAAGCGAGACTAACATTGTGTGGCTGGAAAATGGCAAACCTTGGATTCAACCTTAGGTCTGACTCCAAAGCCCTATTCTGCCCACTTCTTATGCTTCCTTAACTAGGGACTTGGCAGTGGAGATAGTGAAAGATGCAATGTGGTAGCATTTCAAAGAGAATGCCCTTTGTGACAAACTGACCTTGTCATAAAGGCAATTTGAACATAGAGAATGATACAGACTCCTCACAGGGCTTGCAGTATTCTGACATAGCTTATTAACCAGTCAGATTTTACTCCAAGCGTTTGTGCTTGTGGGTAAGAGCATGGTGGATTGTACAAAAGTCATGTAGGAAGTTCTTCTTTGCTCCCGTTGAGTCAGACGTGGCAGAAGGGCATCTCATTATAGATGTCCAGGGAGTCAGTGGGTATAGGAATTGGGGTTAAAGTACAAGAGAGACAGATCTGGGATTCACTAGCAATGAACATCATGGATGAAGCAGAAAGAATGAAGAACTTCCCTTTGGTACAGAAGAGAGGTTTCTACTTTATCAGACTCAGGACCCACAGATCCCCCACTAGAACCAAGAGCGGAAATGTGCTGTGTCGAGGCTACTTGTTGCCCAGCACCCCTCCCCAGATGTGTCACTCAGGACTGCATACCTGGTACACAGCAGAACTTCATCTGGTTTATCTCACATTTTCAGGCCCAGCATTAAAATGCGTCACATGCTCTTATATGAATGATCAAGGAAAATGTCTTCGTGGTGAGGGAGTCTGCTCTGCTCAGAAGTCCCAGCAGTGCATGTTGAAGAAGATCTTTGAAGGTACGTGGGGACTTCCTGAGGCATCTTTTGCCAGAATGCACATCAACCAACTTATACTCAAGGGTGTTAAGTGAGGCAGGGTGCACGGAACAGGGGCCTGAGGAGGCATCGAGCTTTTGTTCCCAGAAACTTGGAGATTCAGAAACATCTTTTCAAGAATTAAGAGAAGAATTCCAGCTACAGATGAAGAGCTAGAGACCCTTCCCAGCGGGTCTACAATATCTTAAAAGGAGGCTAGGAGACTGGATATCTCTTTTTATAAAGAAGGACGAGCTGCTCCTTGAGCCAGTGACCATAAGCTCAGGACTGGGTCTATCTTGTTTATAGCTATATATTCCCAGCACGTGGCACAATGCCCAGTACATGATAGGTATTTAGTAAATATTGAAAAAACGACTAAGCCATTGTCTACCAGTTTGTGCCCACAGGCTGCCAGACCTGTCTGAGTATATTTCCACACCTCTCTTCCCTTCTGCTCGCTCCTCATCCCCAAATAAGGGATCTTGGTGGTTTGCATCCTATAAATCACATTGCCCGAATAGAGGGAATGGGCAGCCGATGCAGGGAAAGGCAGGTGGAAAGGGAGGCCTCACTCGTGCCTGCGTGCAGACACTGCGAACCGTGGAAGGAAGGGTGAGGTCGGAGGCGGAAGCCTCCTGCTCACCACAGTCTGCCTCTGCTTCTTTCAGCTGGAAAACTCCAGTTCATGGTGCAGGGCTGTGAGAACATGTGCCCGTCCATGAACCTCTTCTCCCACGGAACGAGGATGCACATTATATGCTGCAAGAACCAGTCTTTGTGCAACAAGATCTAGAAGCTTCCTTGCTCCTGGCTCTGCCTCAGGCAGCAGAAATCCTCCACCAACCTCATGGGCTCAGTGTATGTTTAGTTTCTTTTCCAGTTAACAGCCAACCACATGTGCCTCTGCCTGAGTGTCAGACAGGATGATCCAGTCTCTCTCCTCTCCTGTTTTTGCCATTACCCACCCTTCTCTGGCCTCCCTTTCCCCAAACCGATCTCTAAATATTTTCTTTTTCAATAAATTCCGCATGGTTAAAGAATACAGAGTCCAGAGAGACTTCTTTTCCCGTCAGTCAGTCGCTGAGGCAGCCTCAGTGTCCTGCATCCCACCCATGGAACTGGATGCATTTTAAACTATTCCATGTCTGTCAAAGTCTAGGGGTCCCCCAGGGCAGAGGCCACAGAGGAGTACAAAGCAGGTGTTGACCTTCTACAAGCTTAAACAGAGAGAGGGTCCTTCTCTGACTCCCTTCCTTCCCATCCCTGAGAGACACCGTCCCCTTCTACTTATCATGGTGTCCAAAACTGACCCCTTCTTTGGCCTTGACACTTCTAAGTCTTCAAGAGTCTACTCATAATCAGATGACTCCTTTTTATCTGTTGCTATAGAAACACATAGCAGGTCATAATGCTTAAGTCTTTTTTCTCATACACGATGTTGCTGGATCATCTCCGCCTGGAGAAGATCGAGGAAATACCATGACAGTCCCCCTTACCTTGCGTTAGCGTCACATTCTTCAAGGTGTTTTTTCCCTCGATTGCTGACTGCGAAGTTAGAGAAAGGGGACTATGATCCGAGGAGTGCGGGCAACCCATGGACGCTGGAAAAGGCGAGGAAATGCCTCCAGAAAGGACCACAGCTGACCAGTACTTTTATCTTAACCAGCTGAGACACGCTCCAGGCTTCTGACTTAGGAAAGAACGCGATAATGATTTTGTGTTGATTTAAGCCAGTGTGCGGTAATCTG
Source organism: Micronycteris hirsuta (assembly GCA_004026765.1). Taxonomy (NCBI): domain Eukaryota; kingdom Metazoa; phylum Chordata; class Mammalia; order Chiroptera; family Phyllostomidae; genus Micronycteris; species Micronycteris hirsuta. The sequence continues at coordinate 17,595 of PVJI01027118.1, forward strand.
TTACAGCAGCAATGAACAGCAAATACAAACAACTAGTCAGAAAGCTAGCGGAGATACAGAACGCAAAACACCAAAAACCGAAAGGATCTAGTCAACATTTACACACCCTACCCAAGAATAGATTACACGTTTTTTCCAGTGCCCATGGAAAATACGAAAAATTGCCTGGGCCGGTGTGGCTCAGTTGGTTAGAGTGTTGTCCCGTACACCAAAAGGTTGTGGGTTCGATTCCCAGTTAGGGCACATCCCTAGGTTGCAGGTTCGATCCCTGGTTGGGGTGCATATGGTGGCAACCAGTCAATGTTTCAGTCTCACATCAATGTTTTTCTCTCTGTCCCCTTCCTCTCTCTAAAAGCAGCAAAAAAAAAAAAAAAAAAAAAAAAAAAAAAAAAAAAA
>PVJI01027119.1:0-18105 GCA_004026765.1 Micronycteris hirsuta
CGTGTAGTCGTTGAGGCCCCCGCAGCTCGTTCCTTCTTATTTTTTACCCAGTGGGACAAATAGCCCATTTACGGCCTCCTCCCTTCAGAGCTGAGACTGACTTGGGTTCTGGGGTTTTCCGGAAGTGGCTCGGTTGTGTGTAGCCAGGTTGCAATGCCTCACCTGTCTGTCAGGCGGCCAAAGACGCCACAGAACTACAGCCACTTCATCAAGCAGAGGAAAGTGGAGAAGAACTTTGCAATGTCCCCCAGGTTGCCCTGACCTGGAGCACTCATTGCAAGGATGATCCCCCCTTTCTTCCCAAGTTCATATTGATGTATCTAGTTCTAATTAATCCAGTTCAATTAGTTTGCCTGATTTTAACTACAAATAAAAACTTATGATGAATTTAATCTTCTATGAATTTTTTAGAGTTCTGTAAGCAAAACTCAAACTCCTTTATGGCTCAATCATAAGAAGGAAAGGATTGTTTCTAACTGTGCGGGCCTGAAAAATGATAATATTCAAAGGAGATCTGAAACAGTCAAATAAATTATTGCATCGGAAAAATGTGAGGGTACAGCAAGCCTCGACTGGAACCTGTTATGCAGTTTCTTTCCCAAAAAGTGGCTCATAATCACCCCGAATATTAAAAAACAGAAAAGGAAAATGTTATGCGTGCCAAGGGATTTGGCACTCTCCATTTCCCTTCGCCGAGCCAGATAGTAGCTATAACAAAAGCTACTCCCGTCACTCCGTTTTCATGTAGACGGCTGAGGGACATTCTGCACAGTCAGTTTTCCTTGCGAGTTTCTTTAAACACTGCAGTGGGTTGCAGCAGCGTCCCTTAGTTCTAAGTCCTTCCTGAATTTCACGTTTATAAATGAAGGAGACACTGCATCATTCCGAAAGGCAGAGACTAAGTCATGGCTTAGCCTCAATTCTTGAAGGTGCAGGGTAATAACGCCCCCGGTCCCTGGTGGCCAGGTCTGCCCTCTCTGGCCGTTGTGGGGGCCCAAGCCCACCTGCAATTTCTCATTTCTCCATACAGAGAGCTCTGCAGCAGCTGTGTCAGCTCGCACGGAGCGTCATTACAGTGTGTTCAGCGAACTAATCGATCACTACAACTGAAAGGCTGGTTATGGGAAAGCATTAAGAGCAAAATCATATCTACAATCCTGCAACTGGAAATAGCCCCTTGCAGGTAAGCATGAGGATTTTTTTGTTGCAAATCACGAAAGAAATGCTTTCAGCCAAGACCCAAGTAGGTCACGTGGGGCCAAGGTGAACCCTGTGATGTTTCACACCAGTCTCAGAGCACCGTTTTGAGCCAATGACACCAACTCACCCCCTTTGAGACAGAAAACTGAAGTTCAGAACATTCCACTCACCCAGAGCCACAGGCAGGAGGGTCAAAGGTCAATGTCAGGACATCTTAGTCAAAATAGCTGAGGTCAAAAGGATGTTTTAAACATATTTAATTCCAGAGAGTATGGTGCTGCACACTCATTATTTACATTATATAAAGTGAGATTTTTTATAAGAAAATTTTAATTTCAAAACTTTTTTCATCCAGTTAGTTTTCTGCATGTCATATAGCATAGTGCTCGCTTGCAGATTTTCTGAGAAGAAAGCTGGGTTAACTGTCTGGCAGAACTTAAGGACAGCTGCAGCATGAGCAGCAAGGTGCCGCCCTGGCCCTGTGAGCAGGAAGAGAAGGGAAGGGAAAGGCGGAAGGTGTAAATCTCAATGCCACACTTGTCTTGGGCCGATAATCAGCCCTGAGATTTCAGGTCTAGGAAAACGGCATCTTCAAGAAAACTTTTGTGACTCACTTAAAAGCACATGAAATAATGATATTGAGTGTGTAAGGACTTTTAAGATATATATTTTATAATAATGGGATTTTTGTAATCACTCAGGCAATTTATTCCACCTAAGTCTCTTGTTTCTGCATCTGAAGACTCGGCACATCTGTCCCCAGGACTGTTCGGAAGACAGACGGACCTGATGTATGCAAGACGCCCAGCATGTGCCTTTCTCAACGCTGGCTCGTGGGGTACAGAGCTGCCATCATCTTCCGCATCATCCTATTTAAAATCACCCCCAGCCCTGGCTGGTGTGGCTCAGGGTATTGAGCATCATCCTGGGAACCAAAAGGTCACCCGTTAGATTCCCAGTCAAGGCACATGCCTGGGTTGTGGGCCAGGTCCCCAGTGGGGGGCGCACTAGAGGCAACCACACATTGACGTTTCTCTCACTCTCTTTGTCCCTCCCTTCCCCCTCTCTAAAAATAAATAAAATCTTAAAATAAAGTAAAATATCACCCCTTTCTGTGGCCCTCATAAGTCTAGATCTAGATGCTTAATTCTTCACCGCCACCTTGAGTCCCTCTTTCTCTCCATCTCTGCGCTCCAGCCACCCGGACGGGCTTTTCACCCAGTGAACCATCCGTGCTCCATCCCATGTCAGGAACTTTCTGGAAGCACTGTCCCCAAGTCTTCTCTTAGCTGCTTACGTCATATCGTTCAAAACTCAGCTCAGCCATCTGCTCCCTAATCACTCAATCTAAAGGTAGCCTCTCCCTTCGCCACTTTATTACCCCACTTCCCACTACCTGAATCTTTTCTTGAATGTTTAAGTACTTCAAAGTGTAAGCTCTAGGGAGCTCTTCTTGTGGTTCACACTGAGTCCTCAGTGGCTGGGACTCACAGGCATTCCGTAAGGTGTACTACATATAGGATATGATTCCTCCAAATAACTCGTCTTATTCAGTAAGTGTTCTTGATATGTACACATTCTTGTCCTTTGTCTTTATTTTGTTTCAGTAAATGAAAGAAGATCTCACTCTAAACATTCATTCAGTGGGCCAGTTTAAGTTCTTCTCTTTTTGTTGTGTGATGTAAATTATACGACAAAATTCAATAACCATTTGATTAGTAATTTACTGATAAAATATATTTAAGATTAAATTTATGGTAGTTGACAGGGCAAATGATATAAGATTATACAGAGTACAGGCTCATGTATACATCTGCTACTAAGTTGTCTTATAAGTAACTTTAGAAAAATAAAATGGTAAAGGAAACTCTCAAAATAACATTAAAAATCACCTAAAAACAAAAATATTCACCGGAGAGTGTTATGTACGTGTCTCATTTCTCTTCTCCTAAAGATGAACTAATCTGCGTGGTGGTAAATATCATTTAAGTCACTTCTACTGCCACTGATTAGAGATTATTTATAATGCAGCTATTTAAGGGCGGTAATTGAAAAGTTGGTTGGATTTATCACTTTGTCCTGCAGGTAATAGCATTGTCTGAGAGCTCAGGAAGGCTGAGATAGGATTACTCTTCCTCTCTCCCTTTGGGTATTAATGGGGTCTCGGCTATCTATTGCAGTATTTCTTCTGAAACTTTGTGTGGATGGAGAGTCCAGACGAGGAGATAAAGTTTAAAGAATGTGTCCGTGAATGCCCAATTACTGTGTCTGATGAAACAGATTGATAATCACGTGGCGCATTACTCTTACTTAAATAAGAGGCCATTACAGTTTTCTTTAGAACACGACGCTGTACAGCCATATTCATTTGTCATGAAAACACCCAAGTAAACATGAATTGAAATGACTTTTTGTTTACTCCCAGGAGCGATGTGCCAAACCCTTCCCTTCGATATTTATTTATTGCACGTGTTACACTCTTTGTAATTAGAAAATGCCCTGGACTTAGTCCTCAAGAAGCTGCAATCATTTATTTGTGAGGCGACCTGGAATTCCATTCTTTCAGTGCGTGGGCAACGCTTTTTCACAGTGTCTAATTTGGACTGTTCCAATCTTTATGGCACATTTTCAGTAGCTTTGGTCTGTATCTAGTATTTAGCAGTAATTTGGGAAAAACAAAGTTACCCACTGCCTATTATGAACCAGATATTTCCGGGCATTTTCCCAGGCTACCTAAGTTGAATTTTTTTTAAAAGTCAATCATTTAGTTGTTATTATCACCCTTTTCCAAGGCAAGGAAACTCACTAGAGAGACCCGAAGTCGGGTCTGACAGCTCAGCCAGCATCACAGGCACCACGTTCGGCCACGCCCTGCCTGTGCCCCTGCAAGGCTGCCTGGGACCACGTGACTAGCCAGAGGGAAGGGGACGGACTCCAAGCCTCTGAGGAGTGCGATGACACTGGCACACGGCGCCCTGATCACCCCACTGAGAGCGGTTTAATCCCGCGGCCGCCACTGCGGGCAGCACCGACCGGGAGACTGGCCCGCGGCTGACGCGACCCCTGACCCTGGGTGCATGTCCTTCGTGTGTCAAGAGCGTGGGGGTTAAAGTGCACCTGTTTCTGCGGCACACGCCAGAGACGCATAGTCGGACCAGCAGACCAACGGACAGAAGGACGGAGGGCCATGCCTGGCAATCTGCCAGCCCACAGACAAGGCGCTCACCTGGCCGTGCCCAGGCGTGGGCGGTTTTTCAGGACTTCTCGCACTAGCGCTCTTTCGTTGTTATCTTTCCAGTCTCACGCAGGAAGAATTAATTTTGAATGGTCCGTCGGTGTTGGTTTTGCCGTGTGGGCGAGCGTCTCACGAGAGATCCTAATGCGCGAGCCGTACGCCCCTGTTCTATCGAGTGGCAGATTTTTCCACCGGAAGTGTCGTGCACAAAGGCCCTTTCTACCGGAAGTGTCGTGCACGAAAAGACTTCTCTCCCAGAAGTGTGAAGAAAAACCATTCTACAGGAATTCGGGGACAGAGCATTTTACCAAAGTGTCGAGAAGGTAGAGCTTTTTTATTGGAAGTGTCGTGGGGGCGGACCTTTCTACTGGAAGTGTGGCGGAGACAGAGCTTTATACTGAAAGTGTCAAGGAGGCAGAGCTTCTTATCGGAAGTGTCGTGAAGGCTGAGCGCCTTGGCAGCATCAGATGCAGTTGGACACAGGCGTCTCCTCTTTCCCGTGACCCGAGAGACTGTCGAAGCTGGGGGATGCGGACTCGGTCGCGGCAGCACCAGTGGGTGTCTGTGAGGGCCCGCGGGAGACTCCCTGCGCCGTGTCCTCGCCGGCCAGGAAGTCGTAACAGACCCCTCATCCTCCGACCCTGAACCCAAAGCGGTGGCCCCAAGGGTCCACGGGCCAGCGGCTGAGGCTGGCGGATCAGGACCGGCTCTCGGGGGCAGTGCCGTCTGCCGTGCGACGCCTGAAGAAGACACTCGCCTCCTATTTCTGCACTTGGGGTCGGCCTGTTCGTGGTGAGACCAGGAGGACAGTGAAGACTTCTCGTGCTCTGGAGTCGCTGCCCCCAAGGAAGACCAGCTCTGCGGGGCCAGCGGAACCTCCGCGGACCCCCAGACACTTCAGGGGGAGCGAACGTCTGAGCCCAGTGCCGTCGGCCATCATGCGGCCTGGAAACCCATCCGCTGAGCGACCAGGGCCATTTGTTCTCCAGCGTTGGCAGCAGTAGATGCCTGACACGGGTGCTCAGGGTCCAAATACCCTGTTTCGCATGAAGCTCAAGCCGGCCAGGAGATGTAGTCATGGATCGTGTATTTCTCCGTCAATTTAATTATAAAAAATTGTTAGTTTTTGTAATTTAGGGTTGAAAATCTGAATTTCCAAAGGCTTCCAGAACAACGAAGTTTTAAATTTATGTAAGCTCCATGGGAGTTGGAAAACATTTGACCCTCATCAATATTCATGAATGTATAATAGAATTGATACAGCATTACAGAATATCTCTTAATGAGCTTAACAGCCAAATGTAAATATGTGGCAGATCCCAGGTGTGAACCTAGGCCCTCAGCAGGTTTTCCACCGCACCAGCTGGCCTCCCATGGACAGTGTAGAGGTGGGTCTATAACACTGTCATCACAACTGCTGGGAAAAGTAACAAGCACTGTCTTCTACTAACAGGACTGTTAACTTCAGCTCTAAACTCTTACAGGCATCAAGAGAGAAAGTTTAGGTGACCTGTGAACACATTAAAATTGTACACATCATTTTGGGAATTGATTGCATTCATTTCTCCAGCGTGGGAGTCAGTGGACATTTTTCCATAAAGGGCCAGGTAGCAGAGCTGTGTGGCTCTGCTGGTCTCTCAGGCTGCCATAGCAGAATACCTCCAAAGGAAAAGCTGCGGGAGAACACGGCCATGATGTTAGCCATCTCTGGCAGAGAAAGTCCTGCCAAGCACGCTCACCAGCTCTTGACTCCTGGGCCTCAGAAGCGAACGTCAGCTGACCTTGTAATCCTGGTGGGCACCCTGATGCCTTGCCCACCCTGTAGGAAGTGTCCCCAGCTCTTTGAGAGTGGCCTAACCAAGGCCATCTCCTTCCACGGGGCCACAGGAACATGGGGCCCTGGCCCTGCCAGAATGCACTGTGAGGCCCAGCAGCCGTCGGCACTCTCATCTCCGGGGTTCAGCCTTGCCCCTGCCTCTAGCTGACCATGACTCCAAGCCGACAACATGCTCCCAGAGGGTCTGAAGCTATCTTGGGACATTTCCTGGGGAAACTGTCCTTCATGTGATATTCATGGCTTTAAACACGCATACCTTAGTATTTCATGAAGTCTCCCTCAGTCTCAGGGTCTGGAAGTAAGGTGTCTGCCTGCCTCCCCTCCGCAGCGTCACTGTGGTATGTTCCAGGGCCAACAGGGCCTCCCACTGCGCTCCTCTTTCTGCCTGCATGTGCTTTCCTCACATAGCATTGGATCCGCCTTGTACAGTAGTATATCCTTCCTACAGAAACCAGTCCCGTGGCTTGGCGTTAATGATTAATAAAGGGGGGATGGGGGGTGTGAAAGCCAAAACTTACAGAGTAAAGAGCAAAAATCTATAGTTCTTTCAAAATTAAGATACCCATGCTATACGTGTTCCATGTGCAGAAAACAAAACAGATTATAAGACTACCTCCTCCAGTCCCCAATCCTGGGTTTATTCTTCTTCAATCCCCAAATTAAATATGAAAATTTCCTATTTCAGGAAAACCTCAATATGAAACAGTGAAAGAGAAAATGAAACTCTTCACAAAGAGAATTATTTTCTCTCTGCACAAATGGGTTTGCCCGGCACAACAGGGTGAAATAGAGCTCTGTGGCACCCACTCAAGTGCATTTTCTGAAATAATAGGTGTGCTGGAACACGCCGCAGAAGCTGTGATTAAGAGAACAAGCTGAGTCACACGGACCCTGTCCTGGAGGCTGTTCTCATTTCTGTAAGAGAACAGGTGATACAGAGCCACATCAATGACATGCCTGGGACCAGCACGCACGAGGACCAGCACCCCAAAGTCAGGACACCTAGCCTATTTAGGGGTTCAGTGCCACTGGTGCTGCATTTAAGGCATGAGTATTTCCTTTGTGGATGAAAAGCTGGGGCAGACAAAGGAAAGATTGCCTGCCATCCACATTCTGTAGGATTTGTACTTTGGAAAATTGCCCCAAACAATCTCAGGCCCTGCCATCTCTGAGAGGGGTGGAAGGTAATGGGAACATGAATTGTCCCGATGCATACGTCTATTTAGATGACGTATTTGGTGTTCGCAAACTTGGCAGGAGAGGAAAGATGTTTAAACAGACAGTATTGAATCTGTGCCTTTAAAAATACAAACCCTTCTGAAGCTCTACAAAAAGTGGATGATGTAGTGTCAAAATAAATGAGAATAGACCCCAAATGTCACCAAACTGGGGCACCTCTGAGCAGAGTGGGCCGCAAGAGCAATGGGAGCCCACGCTCCCGACCCTGGACCCTCCACTCCTCAGAAGGCCGATGGAAAGTGGCGGGAGCTGGCGCTCACCCTTGTCACAGTGTCCTCTGCCGGCTTGTCTTAGAGTGGTGTTTTACATGCAGATTCCAGTTCCGGGAGTATACGGGTGAGGGATGATGGGATATCGGGGCCGTATGGAGAGGAAGCTGAGCTTTACCAGAAGGAAGCGTCTGACACTGAGGACATGCAGATTGCTCCTTCTGGTTCCAAAGTCGTCAGTCCCTGAAAGGCCCTAAGGATATTTATTTTGTACTGGAAAACATTGAAAATATAGTTCATAAAAATGTCAAAGAGAAAGGTATTATTAATTATTGCATGACAGTACATTTCTACTTTATTTTCCTTATTTTATCTTACATCGTTGGAATCTTATTACGTGTATCATTTATATCATTGTATTATCTAAATATTATCTATATTTCTGTACTTTTGCTTCACTTAAATTATACCAATGGCATTTTCCACGTGATAAAGTAATTCTCAGAAACATCAGTTTAATGGCTGCGTAATGTTCTCCTGACGTTCTGTTGAATGGCTGTAAATATTATTACTTCCGATTTACTGATGAGGACTCTCAGAGAGGCTCCTTAGCTGGTCAGAGGCCACCTGGCCAGACCGTGACGGCCAGGCTCGGTCTCCTGCATGTGCGGGCACACCCCAGTTCTGCCATCTTTGCCTGGCCCGGTGCCATTGTGACCTTCTGCGGGTCACGGCAATCACCCAAAGCCAGCACCTGCGCATTCTCTTGACCGTATCCTGGTGCCGCGGTGTTTTAGGGTAAATCAGTGTGGACTTGGCCTCCTTCACGTCCATCCTGTTACTACCTTTTCAGAGGAAACGCATCATGAGCTCTTCCTCGAAAAGTCCCTCTGACACCGGGCCTGACACGAAGGCCACACCGAGGCAGGAGGAGGCTGAGCACATAGGTTTGCTCCTTCTTGTATTAAATAATGAAAACACACTGTTTCTCACGCTGTACCAGCAGCACCCCACCTGTTCGTGCACCTTGTCTTCACACACGAGGCACTTCAGGTGCTGCCATCGGAAATCCCACTGTCGGAAAATCCAGAAGCATGCTCTCCAAGATTGTGCATTAACTTTCTTTTTAGAGTCCATAAGTCATTCTGGCCAGTCATACTTTATTTTTATTTATTTATTTTTATACTTCTATTGAACCTGTTGGGGTGGCATTAGTTAATAATATTACATAGGTTTCAGGGGTACAATTCTGTAACGCATCATCAGTATATTGTACTGTGTGTTCGCCACCCCAAGTGATGTCTCCTTCCATCACCGTTTATCCCTCGTCTCCCTCTTCCACCTCCCCCACTCGCTTTCGCTCTGGTCATCACTGTACTGACATCTGTGTCTGTCAGTTTGTTTGGTGGTTTGTTGCTTAATCTCTCCACTTATCTCACCTGGCTCTCAACCCTACGCCCTCTGGCAGCTGTCCGTCTGTTCTCTGTGTCTGTGAGTCTGTTTCTATTTTGTTGTTAGTTTATTTTGTTCATTAGATTCCACATATGACTGAAATCATGGCACTTGCCTTTCTGCTTATTCACTGAGCGTAACGCGCTCCAGGTGCATCCATGCTGTCACAAAAGGTAAGATTTCTTTCTTTTTTTTTTTTTTTTTTACTACCGAGTAGTATTCCATTGTGTGAATGTACCACAGCTTTGTTATCCACTCATCTACTGATAGGCACTTGGGCTGCTTCCAAATCTTGGCTGTAAATAACACAGCAGTGAACATAAGGGTGCACATATTCTTTTGAATTGTGTTTTGGGTTTTTTTGGATATATTCCCAGAAGTGTAATGGCTGGGTCGTGAGGCAGATCCGTTTTCAACTTTCTGAGGAGCCTGCCTCCATAACGCTTCCCACAATGGTTGCACCAATCTGCGTGCCCGCCCGCATTGCACAAGGGTTCTCTTTCCTCCACATCCTCACCAACATTTGTTTGTTGATTTATGGATGACAGCCATTCAGGCAGGTGTGAGGTGATATCTCACTGTGACATGTCATTGGAAATGACATGATACCTTATACAGAAAACCCTAAAGACTCCACAAAAATACTACTAAATCTGATAGCTAAATTCAGTGAAGTAGCAGAATATAAAATTATTATTCAGAAATTGGTGGCATTTGTATACACCAATAAAGAACTATCAGAAAGAAAAACAAAGAAAATAATTCTATTTACAATTGCCACACAAAAATAGTAAGTAGGAATAAATTTAACTAAGACGGTAAAAGACCTGCACTCAGGAAGTTGTAAGACACTGAAGAAAGAAACTGAGGAAGATACAAGTAAGCAGAAGTACATTCTGTTCATGGACGAGAAGAATTAACATAGTTAAAATGTCCACAGCACCCAAAGCAATCTATAGATTGAATGCATGCAATTCAAACACCAATGGCATATGTCACAGAACTAGAATGAATATTCAAAAAAAGTTATACGGAATAAAAAAGGCCCCCAAATAGCTTCCGCATTCTTGAGAAAAAAAGAACAAAACTGGAGGTATCACACCACCTGATGTCAAACTATACTACAAGGCCATAGTAATGAAAACAGCCTGGCACTGGCATAAAAGCTGACATAGAGCAATGGAACAGGTTAGAGAGCCCAGAAACCCACGCCTTTAAGGTCAACTGATACGCGACAAAGGAGGCAAGAACATGCACTTGGGTAAAGACAGTGTATTCAATAAATGGTGTTCAGAAAATTGGACAGGGACATGCAAAAAGGTAAAGATAAAACTACACCGCCTCCTTACACCTCACACAAGAATAAACTGAAAATGGCTTAAAGACTTAAATGTAAGAGTCGAAACCATAAAAATTCCAGAAAAAAACATAGCCAGTAAAGTCTTGGACATTTCTTGTAGCAATATTTTTTTCTGATACATCTCCTCAGGCAAGGGAAAAAAAATTAAACGAATGGGACTACATCAAACTAAAAAGTTTTTGCGCAGCAAAAGGAAACCATCAACAAAATGAAAAGACAGCCCAGTGAATGGGAGAACTTATTTGTCAGTGATAACATCTGATAAGGGGTTAATATCCAACATTTATAAACAACACCCAAAAGATCTAATTCAGATTTTTAAAAATTCTAACGAGACACTTCTCCAAAGAGGACATATAGATGCCAGCAGACCTCTGAAAAGATGCTCAACGTCACTAATTGTCAGAGAAATGCTAATTAAAACCACAGTGCGATGCCGCCTCCCGCCTGTTAGAATGCATCTTAGCTCCGCATCACTGTTGCTTGGTCGCTGGTCCTGCGCACGTCTGCATCTTCCAGCCTGTGAAGGGCCTTCTGCGAGGAAGAACCTTTGTTTACTCACCCTCCCAATCAACCTAGCCGACAGGTGCGAACACCTGGTCCCTAACCGCTCACCAGCTCAGGCCTACCCACATCCAGCTGACGTGGCGGCAGCAGCAGCTCGAGCAGGGTGTGCGAGGACTGGCGGCCTCCGCCGGTGGGGGCACACGGTGTGCACCCAGGAATCCCCTCTTCCTTGCGCAGGCCGCCCGTCCCGACCTCACCAACGAACTCAACGCACTGACACCGAGGAGGTGCTAACGCCGGTGGACTACTGCGGTCCCGTCCCAGCTGCTGTGCTGACCCCATGCAATGCTCGCCCGAGCCCGACCAGGGGCGTTCTGACCTCCGTCTCCACTCCACAGAAGGGGCACAAGGCACAGAGGCGCTCCGCATCTTCTCTCAATTTCAGCGGCGGGGCCGCGGATCGGACCAGGCAGGAGGGGCGGCTTCCGGACTCCGTGTTCCTGATGATGTCATCATAATGCGTCCTGTAACCAGTGCAAAAAAAAAAAATCCAAAGTAGCCAAAGTCATCTTCAACATTTCTTAATAAAAAGTATTTTTCAAGTATCAAATCCCCATTCAGTCTACAAGTCTCAGTAAAATAAGTAGCAATAAGCCACCAAGGCCAATTGCAGGTTCAAGTCTGGCAGGAAGTGTGAGCACAGAGGCCGCTTGCTGCGTGTCCGGGTACTGCAGCTGGGACTGGAAGCGTTCCAGGAGGGAGCAGCAGGGGGCAGCACTGGCCTGGGACCGAGGCACTGGCTGCACCCACCGCTGCCGCTCCAGCCAGCCCGCCCCACGCCTGGGGACCCAGCGAGGGGGTGAGCATCACACAGGAGATTGGAAATACAGCGCCGCATTGCTGTGCCGAAGAAAAGCTTTCTCTGCGTGCAAATACAGACACATGGACATGTACACCTGTCTGGGTAGATAGGACAGTGACAGATGGACTTGTCATTAAAAGAGGAAAATACTTTAAGATTTGTTTTAGATAATGTGACTTAAATCAACATTGTAAATCAATGTAGGAACTTCTGAGTGGTGTCAGAGTTCATTTTTAATGACTCATCTTTCCCTGCCTCACCAGTGAACATGCAGGACGGGAAGCGACAGCACTACTGGCAATGAGCAGTATCGACTGATGAGATCCCTGCACGGGACAGTCCCACGAGCCGAAGCCAGGAAGCTGTCCAGGGCAGAAACGCTGGCCCACCCCCTCCCAGACCCGCCCCTCGACGGCCCCCTCTGTGGGCCTGGAGCAGAGCGAGCTGACTGACAGCACAGCAAAGAAAGGCGTGCTCGCATTGCAGGGTGGCTTGGGGCTGCAGTCCCCAGATCTCTGCCTGTCAACCTAGACGTGAGGTTCCAAATGCCACCAGAGAGCTGGTGGCTGGGACCTGAACTCTTTCACCCGGTCTGTGGGCCACGGCGCCAGCTCCTCACGCAGAAATCCACGAACAGAAAGGAACCAGCAACGGTGCATCCAGGCAGCAGGAGCAGAAATAAAGAAAAGCAGCAGGAGCAAGAGATGAACAGAAGCCGTTTGAAAGACATACTCGATGAGGAACAAAGTTCAGTGTTTTTCGAGTTTTTGATGCACTGGAGTAACATCGGCTCATAGCATTCCATAGCTCTCAGGTGTACAACTTCGTAACACACCTGCATCTTCCATCGCGTGCTCACCTCAGGACGTGTTCAACCCCCGCTGCCCTCTTCATCCTCCCCCTCCCCACCCCACTAGTTGAGTATTTCAGAACCGTCTTCCTCAGACACTGGAGCACAGTGACATAGGTCCATCCAGTGGCAGTGCAGCAGCTAAGTCCCCGGAAGGGTGACTCAGCCGCCCATGGACGAGACAGCAAGCAGGTTAGGGCCTTGGACTGGAAATGATGGAGCCTGAACTGAGGAGTCTGGCAAATTCAGTTTTATGCTGCTGAAGTCAGCGAGAAGGAACCCATACTGAAGCCCCCCCATCTTTGAGTTCCATAAAAATGAATTTCTAGAAAAGTGTTCTATAAACCTCCATGTGGGAGGGAGTTATTTCAGATTCTCCAGATGAGAAGGCACGGCCCCTGTTGATGTTTCGGCTCATTTGGAACGCACGCCAGGCGGCGCCAGCACGTCTTCGGAAGTCTTCCAGACAGTCCTCACCCCTTCCCGAGGCTAACGTCTCTCCCACGCAGCTTCATTTCTGTGCCTTGGATCCTGGCGGTCACACATGTGCCACCGTGAGCATATATGGCCAGGCTGAAGAAGATACCTGTGCTGCGTTCTGTGTTACCGAGTACTGTAATAGCCTGCCCACTCCCTCTGCCTTCCCCAAAGGCACCTCCCCGTATCCACTCAGCATGGATTTGAACAAGAAGGTCCCCCATTGAAATGTTGTTGCTCTCTCAGTTTCTATAGGATGAAGGGCACCTTTTCATGTTTAAAGCTTCTTTCATGAGCCCTGTCCCCTCCACTGTCACAAGCACTGTGGGGGGCAGGTGGACAGATAGGTATCCTTACCTGCAAACTATCACATGCCCAGGTGTCCTCTTGGCTTTGGATGGTGGAATTCTCTCGGTGGGGCTGTGCAGTCACTAACTGACACAGAGACTAAGATTTTGTAACAGCCACTGGTTGGCCCCGTGTCCAGTCAATGTCAGGTCTAGCCCAGAAAGCCGTTGTTTGGGGCAGGGGTCTTCCCAAATGCTCACACCTGTTTCCAGTTCTTTAGACAAGTAAGCGAGTCCATTCTGCCTCATGCTTGATCTGCAGGCAGCATGGCCTGACCCCAAGGCGGTTTACTTGCCTCCGTGAAAATGCACCCTGAGCGTTCCCCCTGCTCCGCCCTGTGCATCTGCCATGCCACACCTCTGCCTTCTGTTTCCTTCAACTGTCGGTCGCTCAAAATCTAGGTCAAATCCCCGCCATCCTGAAGCCTGCTGGAGCTGCTCCATTAAAACTGCGGAGGCAAAAGTGACCCTGACCGTGAACTCAGAAACACTGGGGAGGGGGTGGTCGTTTTGCTCATGTGCTCCTATCTGGTTTCTGAGAATCGATCCTCAGCTCCTTCTCAGCAGGGATTTCCTTGGATTTTCATAGTAACTGCAATATATACTAGATAATAAAGGAACAGAGAAGGTACTCCATACATCTTTGTTGATTTGGTTTGACACAAAAATGAGATTTTCTCAGTGGAAATATACATTTCTAATAAAATGCTACCATGTTTTGATTTTTAAAATATGTACCTTTTAAAGCTTTCTGAGGCTAGATGATAACTCTATGCAATGATAAAGAAGAGGAAAAATATTATTTCTTTTCAAAAGTGTAATGATGTAAAACAGGGGTGTACATTACCCACGTGCCCCCAAGGCCACCGTTAGTGGTGGTGGCCTCACACACTGCTGTCGGGGGCTGCGAATTCCGGCGGACAGCTCTCAGGAAAGTGAACAGCGAGACAAGATGAAGATGCGCAGGCCGAACGGGAGACTCACCACAGATAAAGGCTCCTCTGGAGCAAGCGCGGCCTGAGGCCCCGGGCGAAGACCCTGCGGAGGGTGTGCCGGGAGCACCCAGGGCGGGCTCCTCGGAGCTGCAGGAGCCCCACGCGATCCCGTCCAGAGTCAGGGACCCAGTGAGCCGGTGCGTCTGCAGACTCCATGGCCAGAACAGCCGTGCGCCAGTGCAGGAGGAAAGAGCCTGGGGACAGGTACGCTGCTCTGACTTCTCGCTCATCACGGCTTCTGTCAGCATCGCCTGGACCGGGGACACTGCTGCCAGCGGGCGATCCAAACGCCTGCAGTGACAGACGGTCAGCGCGCGGGCGGCAGGCAGCTCCACTCGGGCCCAGCGACACCCAAGGACAGACTTGGCCACACTCACTCCATGCTCCTCACACACCAGCACGAGAGGGTCTCCATGGAGAAGATGACCTTCTGGAAGCCGCCACCCGACCTGGGGCATTTCTCTTTTGGGTACCAGGAACATTTAACGCCTCTCAAACTTCCTTCACAAATGCACGTCTCCTGTGCCACCTAGACCGCAGGTGTCCCCTGATGATGACAGGGACGGCCCTGCAGGTGCTGCCGACACTCCCCACACTCTTCGCCCAGGCCCCTGCGTCTCAGGGCTGGAGGGCAGCCAGGCGTTTGTCCAGAAAGATGGTTCCATGTGCAAGGCCTGCGGGCCATTAACAGCCAGTGGACGCTCCCGGGGGGCCAGGAGTGAGGGTGGTCCTGTGTGTGCATGAGTCTCAGGAGCTCCTCAAAACGTCCCTGGGGATGTCAGCCACACCTCCTTTGTAGGTTGGATTCCTCCCTCAGCAGATGTCTCAGGGCCGCCTGCAAGTTCTTCGTCTTCGCAAGTGCTAAGGACATTTAAAGTCTGCGTGCATTTCTTGTACACTTACAAGGGGCTGTTTGCGTGTGTCAAGTTTAACATGAAGAGAATTTGAACAGAGCACAGAATAATAGAAACCACGAGAGGTTGTCACTGACAACTGAATCGAGCACTCTCAAGGTTAAAAAGAAAAGAAAAAAATCTCACCTTATCACAGGAAAGGGCAATTTGTGCATCTTGTATGGGAAGGAGACATGAAGCCGTGAACACCAGCTCCACTTGCACAGCGCCCCCTCCCGCCCCGTATCCCTGGTGCGTTGTCGGGGCCCCGAGGAAGAGAAGACAGCTCCCCGGGGCGTTTCTGAGTCCCTGCCCCCCTTCGTCCCTGGAGATAATGCAACATGCTGCAGAGTGCGCCCCTAAAACAGAATCCATCACTGCAGTTAACAGTCCCATTCCTGCTGTCGGCATTACTGCGCACTGTCGTCGGATGTGCGAGTGCCATGCACACCCGACACCGGCGTGTGTCCCGCACAGCACAGCGCATGTGGCCGTCCAGTGCGGGGACTGCCAGCCGGGGCTCTGGGCAGAGGGGAGGGATGTCCAGTCCCAGCACGGCTGCTTACGGGCAGCAACCGTGACGCATCTACAAACACGCGAACGGGGACGAGGTGAACGGCGAGCCCTTTCCCGTTTGGGCAATCATGTGAATGAATGACCAAAAATCAAAGAAAAATCAGAAAGGCTTCAGTCCCATTTGTTTCACTGAGAAATAACTTTTCAGTTAAAGTTTACCTCGTGCCCTGAGGGTATGGCTCTGTGGGCTGGGTCCCCGGTCGGGGGGCCCGTGGGAGGCAGCCGGTGGACGTTTTCTCTCTCACATTGGTGTTTCTGTCCCTCTTTCTCCTTCCCCTCCCCATCTCTAAAAGTAAATAAATACAATCTTTTTTAAAAGTGTATGTTTTTCTGCGAGTTCTCACCGAGCCAGCACCCTGACCTCCGACGCGCAGCACCCAGGCTGACGGAGGCGATGGGTGTTACAGCCGCCCGGATGACCGGGAGCGGCGCCCCACGCGGGCGGGAGACCCCACTCCTCGCCCTGCAGAGTCTCTGGTCTCTCTTTAGAAGGTCACGCGAACGCCACCGTGCCCTCGCTAACCTCGCTACCTCTGGAGGGCCCCGCCTCTTCATACTGTCACATCGGGATCAGGGCCGCAGCACACGGATTTGGGGAGACCAAACATTTGGTCCAGACACTTGGACACTAAACGTTATCTTTGGTTGAAGGGATAACAGAGCAAACGTCTCCAGTCTAAGCAAAGAGGTAAGTAAGGTTAAGAATTAGCATCTTCCCGTGGGAAAAACCCATCGCTAATGCACACTCCTTTAATGAAATGCGTCCCGGTTGATCACAACACTCTCTGCACTGAGCATGTGGCTTCTCTGTGCTGTGCGGGGTGCTTCACACTTGTTTTCTCTGGAATTCACACCTGCCAGAGCAGCCGGTATCCATCAGCTGATATTCACAGGACAGAACACCGATGCTCAGGCAGGTCGAGGGCTTTCCCCGCACGACAAAGGGGAAACCCCCACGCAGAATGGCGACCCCAACGCCCCTGCTGGATATTCGGGGGCTTCCTCCCCCAGATGTCTGTGTCTGAGGTATCATGAACGTGGGTGGCTGTGGCCCCGGGGAAGTGGCCCCGACACCTCACTTGCTGAGATAGTGAGCAGGAGAGAAGCCCCTTCTAATTGGATGAGTTCTTTCTGAGCTGATGGACACCCGCCAAAGAAGGGGGCTGAGGTCCTTCCTCAATGTGGCCCCTTCACACCCATTTCCCTTCAGGACCTGAATTCGGCCCTCCACGCGGGCGAGGGGGGGGTTCTTCAGCGAAGCTCCAGAGAACCTTCACTGAGAACCCCGTGAGTGGCCCTCACTTTCCAGAGACGGGGTCACATCCCAAAACGAGGAGAAGGACCCTCCTGGGGCAAACCCTGGGCCAGGTACTGAACTGGGTTCCCGGACGATTCCTACACAGACTCGCCTTCGAGGACGTGCGCATCGGGGTCACCGGTAGTCCCCAGTTGCGGTGACGCTGGGTTTAGTGCGGCTGACATTGGAATTCCCCATTTGGCCGCGTGCTTCTCACGTGCAGCCCCCGAGGGGCTTTAGGAAAACACCAAGGCCCGAACCCACAGCCACAGACTCAGATGTCGCTGACCTGCAGGGCGGCTTTCAGGGGTTCCACCGTCCTGCCGCTCTGACCAGCAGCCGGGCTGGGACCCCCAGGTTTAGTCTGATGCCCACCATTGACTTTCTGTAGGTTTTTTCCCACTTCTTTTACTTAGTTTTTACTAGAAACAGCTGCTGAGTTATACCTTGTTCTCTTTCCCACCTAAACATGTGCTATTGTCATTTCCCCTTTGACATGCCAGTGCAAGAAGTGTTATTCTATTCTCTAACAGCAAACTCTACTGGCCTTTCACACTTGCCATGCGGTGCGCCCCAGTGGACGCACGGAATGCGGTCCCCACGTTTTCGGTTTGGGCGGCGTCCGTCTCCGCCTTCGATGGCCTCTCTCCTTTATGATATCAGGCAAATCCAGTTGTGGAAGCTCTCAGGTCCAAAGCTCCTTGGTAAGGTTGAGTGGGGCAGTACGCACGAGGAACGCGACAGGGTCTCAGCAGAGAGCATCGCTGCC
>PVJI01027120.1:0-18065 GCA_004026765.1 Micronycteris hirsuta
TGCCATTCTCTTCTGGCTTGGAGTGTTTCCATTGAGAAGTCAGCTGCTAACCTTATTGGGGTTCCCTTGTATGTTACTTCCTGCTTCTGCCTCGCTGCCTTTAGGATTCTCTCTTTGTCTTGGAATTTTGCCATTTTAATGATGATGTGTCTTGAAGTGGGCCTGTTAGGGTTCCTTTTGATTGGGACTCTCTGTATTTACTGGAATTGTGTGGCTTTTTCTCTCATCAGATTAGGGAAGTTTTCCATCATTATTTTTTCGAACAGGTTTTCCATCCCTTGCTGCTCTTCCTCTCCTTCTGGTATCCCTATTATACGAATATTGTTATGTTTCATGTTGTCCTGCATTTCCCTTAATACCTCTTCATTCTTTCTGAGCCTCTTTTCCTGTTCTTGCTCTTTTTGGGTGTTTTTTTCAACCTTGTCCTCCAGCTCGCTGATCTGATCCTCTGCCACATCGAGCCTGCTTTTGATTCCTTCTATTGTGTTCTTCAGTTCAGATATTGCATTCCTCATTTCCTCTTTGCCCTTGTGAATAGTTTCTATTTCCTTTTTCATGTTAACATAGTTTTCAGTGAGTTCACTATAGTTTCCCTGTAGTTTCTGGTAATTTTCTGTGAGTTCATCAAGCTTCTCGAGTTTCTTCAGTTGCCTGATAACGTATGCTTTGAACTCAATATCTGATAGTTGGCTTGCCTCTGTTTCATTTATCATTCTTTCTGGGGCTTCCTCCTTTCCTTTCATTTGGGGATTGTTTCTTTGTCTTCCCATTGTTTGTGGGATTCTTCTTGCTAGCCTCTGATTCTTAAACTGATCTGTCAAGTTCTCTGAATCAGCAAAGTTAATTTTGTGTCACTCTCTGTTTTTTGGGATGACTCTTGTCTGGGTCCCAATCTATTCTCTTCACAATTCCAGGTTTTAATATCTCACCTGTTGATTAAGAAGCAAGGGGAAGGGAGAAAAAGAAGGAAAAGAAAGCAAAGGAAAAGGAAAAAGAAAGATAAAGAAGAAAATAATTTGAAAATAACATAATATTAAAAAATAATAAAAAATAGGAAATAAAAGGAAGAGAAAACTAGGAATACCAAATGAAGGGAAGGTAGAAGGAGTTAAAAAAATATAGAAGGACAGATAGGAAGGAAGGTGGGGAAAAACAAACAAAGAAACAAAGAGAAAACAAACGAAATAAAAAAAAAAGAAAAGAAAAAAAAAGACTTGTTGGTTGGCTTCAACAGCGTCAGGCTGGGAATATCTGCTGTCTTTCTGTGCTGCACTCTTAGCTGCCGTTCCGCCTCCAGCGAAGTTGCTGGGAGTTTGCAGCACCTCCTCTGGGCCGCCTGACCCCCACCCTGAGTCAGAGTTTATGAGGTCTGTGTTTCCCCTCAGTGGGGCTCAATGTAGCTCCTCTGTTCTCCCCTACGGAGGGACTCTGCACCGTAGGTCTGGGTTGTGTCTCAGGCCCTCCAGGAGTGAGCTCCGCGCCCCTGCATTCGCTGATCGCTTTTGTCTCTGGATTCGGAGCTTGCAAGCCGCAGGCCTGGGTGCCTGGTCGGGCACCAATGCCAGTAGCCCCCGACTGGCTCCGCCGGGTGCGCGCCCGATCCTGGGGCACCGGGCCTGGGTTTCCCTTTCTCAGTTCAGTCTCCAATTCCTCCCACTGGGATTGCCAGCCTCTGCAGATCAGTCCCCAGGTACGCACCAGCCTCCGATCTGCTGGGGACCAAGGCTCTTCCAACAAACGCGGGCATCTGCTTTGGCAACTCACACACCCCAATCCAGCTCCCTCCCACAGATCCTGGAGCAAACTGGGAAGCTTCTTCTACTGGATCCGCAGACCTCCCGGCTCCCCGCGAGACCCGAGGGACCCCTTCCCTCCGAAGCAGTCTCCCTACCGGCTGATCTTTCAGTTTTATTTTCAGTCCTGGTTGCCAATCTTCCCACACACTGGAATACAGCTGGGTGATCGCTCTGCTCCTCAGAAAATCGGCCAGATATCCCGCCCTTGGGCCGGAGGAAGCCGATCATGTTCCCTCCTACTCCGCCGCCATCTTTCACCCCCCCAGGATATATTTTGAATGTATCATTTCTCTATTTCCACTATCAATATCCTTGTTTAAAACTACATTTTATTGTAATATTACAATAGACATCTACTTGGTATTCATTCTTTCTTGTGTGCCTTCCAATTAAATACCAATAAATTGGTACTCTTTAAATACTAGTAGTAGTGATGATGGTGCAGTTATGACACATGTAACAGAGGTACAATCAATGTTGGATTTCGTAGGGGAAGGAGCAAAAGACATCAAAGATTATCTGAATACTTATGACTAATCAAATGAAAGGATGGTGGCACTTTTAATAATGTTGTGGGGGTCAGGAGAAAGATCTTTTTAAATTTTATTTTTTAATTACTGTTTACATTCAATATTATTTTGTACTAGTTTTAGGTGTACAACTTAGTGGTTAGATAATCATTTACTTTAAAAAGTAGTTCCCCAATATTTCCAGGAACTATCTGGCAATGTACGTAGTAATTACTATAATATCAATTATATTTCCTATTTTGTACTATGTATTCTGTGACTACTTTGCAACTATCAACTTGTTCTTCTCAATCCCTTTACATTTTTCACCCAGTCCCCCAATCCACCTCCCCTCTGGCAACTAGTTCTCTGTGTCTATGAGTTTGTTTCAATTTTGTTTGTTTATTTATTTTTTTCTTTAAATTCCTCATATATGTTAAATTAAATGGTGTTGGTCTTTGTCCGACTTATGTCCCTTAGCATAATACCTTCTAGGATCATCAATGTTGTTGCAAATGATAAGATTTCATTCTTTTTTTAAGACTGAGTGATATCCCACTGTGTAAATGTACCACATAGTTTTTATCCATTCATATACTGATGGACACTTGGGCTGCTTCCAAATCTTAGCCATTGTAAATAATGCTGCAATGAACATGGGGGTGCATATATTCTTTCAAATTAGTGTTTCAGGTATCTCTGAATTACAGGGTCTGGAAGAAATAAGGCCTGCTTGAATGCGGTTGGTAGGGTAAAAATATGGGTGTAATAATTTATAGTTTTAAGTGGGAAATTTCATTTAAAATGTCATACATTTCACCTAAAATTCCATATAGTATACTTGAGTGTGATATTGTTATGTCACAGAATTACATGCTTATGATTTAGTAATAAAAGGGGGCATTATTTGTGTTGTATGCTGTATACCGAGAGTGGAATTGCTGACACATAAGGCAGTTCCATTCATAATTTTTTGAGGAAAATGTGTACTGTTTTACATAGTGGCTATGACAATTTGCACTCCCACCAAAGGGGCAAAAGTGTTCTTTTATATCCACATCTTAACCACCACTTTTTTGTTTATTGATTTATTGATGATAGACATTGTTTTTTAAACTTCTTTCATATTTCTCTTTTTTTATTGTTGTTCAAGTACAGTTGTCTCCATTTCCCCCTACCACTCCCCACCACACCAGCCATCCCCACCTCCCCCCCTTGATCCTACCCCTCTTGGCATTGTCCATGTTCCTTTACGCATGTTCCTTAACAGACATTCCCCCTTTGCTGTCCATTAATTTCTCACACCTCCCCTTTGGTTACTGTCAGCTTGTATTTATTTCAATGTATCTGGTTATATTTTGCTTCATTGTTTGTTTTGTTGATTAGGTTCCACTTATATGTGAGATCATATGGTATTTCTCTTTCACCACTTGGCTAAAATCACTTAGCATAATGCTGGAGATCCATACATGCTATTGCGAAGAGCTTCTTTCCTTCTGCTATGTAGTATTCCATTTTGTAAATATACCACAGTATTTTGATCCACTCATTTACTGATGGGCACTTAGGTTGATTCCAACACTTGACTATTGTAAATTGTGCTGCTATGAACACTGAGGTGCATATGTTCTTTTGAACTGGTATTTCAGGATTTTTTTTTTTTTATAAACTCAAGAGAGGAATTTCCAAGTAAAAAGGCAGGTCTATTTTTAGTTTTCTGAGGAAATTCCATACAGTTTTCCACAGTGGCTGCACCAGTCTGCATTCCCACCAACAGTATACTGGGGTTCCCTTTTCTCCACAACTTCTCCAGCATTAGTTGCTGTTGATTTGGATATGATGGCCATTCTGAATTGTATGAAGTGATATCTCATTGTGGTTTTAATTTGCATCCCGCTCATGGCTAGTGATGCTGAGCATCCTTTCACATGTCTCTGAGCCCTCTGTATGTCTTCCTTGGAGAAGCATCTGTTGAGGTTTTTTGCCCATTTTTAATGAATTTGTTTGTGCTCCTGGAGTAGAGTTGTGTGAGCTCTTTACATATTTTGAGGGTCAAACTCTTGTCTGAGGTACCATATGCAAATATATTTTCCCATACAGTTGGTTCCCTTCTCAGTCTGCTAATGTTTTCTTTAGCCAAGTGGAAGCTTTGTATTTTGATGAAGTCCCATTTCTTTATTCTTTTCATTATGTCCCTTACTCTAGGGGGCATATCAGTGAAAATATTGCTGCGTGGAATATCTCAGATTTTCCTGCCTATGTTCTCCTTTAGGACTTTTGTGGTTTTGTGACTTATATTCAAGTCTTTTATCCATCTTGAGTTTATCTTTGTACATGGTATAAGTTGGTGTTCAAGTTTAATTTTTTTGCATGTAGGTGTCCTGATCTGCCAACACCATTTGTTGAAGAGGTTATTTTCCCTCCATTTTATGCTATTGCCCTGTTTGTCAAATATTAATTAACCATAGAGAGTTGGGTTTATTTATGGACTCTCTATTCTGTTCCATTCATCTATGTGTCTGTTTTTATGCCTGTATCACATTGTTTTGATTGCAGAGTCCTTATAATATAGTTTTATATCAGGTATTGTGATCACACCTACTTTGTTCTTGTTTCTGAAAACAGCTGAGGTTATTCAGAGTCATTTATAATTCCATACAAATTTTTGAAATATTTATTTTATATCTGTAAGATATGTCATTGGTATTTTAAGAAGGATGATGTTAAATCTATGAATTGCTTTGGGTAGTATGGACATTTTCATGATATTAATTCTCCCAATCCATGAACATGGTAGATGCTTCCTGTGTTTCTGTTTTCCTTAATTTCTTTCTTCAACTGTTGTGGGGATTTTGTCCCAGCCGAAATCCGTGGGTGACCGCAACCCGATGCGTAAAAGAATCTCATACTGAGACACGCGGGGAGAAGAGAGTCCGGAGCTACGGGACTAATTCCTCCATCTCGGGAAAAGGCCTCGTGGGTAGCTAAGCCGGGCTTTTTATTAGAAGCTTTAGGACATATTTACATTGGATTGATTATTCATGGGCTTAGGCAGAACAGGGGTAGGATTACTCATTAACAGAGCATTAGGACGTAAATTCAGGTCCGGTGGCAGACAGGACCAGGGTACACATTAAACAGGACTCAGCAAGCCAGAATTTCTTAAGATACATTTTTGCCAAATTCCCATTAGAGAATTACTATTCCACAGACATGATCCACACTTGCCCACACGGGAATCACGCGGAGCTGCACTCAAAACGCGTAAATTCCGGAACATGCGTGTTTACACGCATGTGGAAAGAACTTCCACATTAAATGTTGTGTATTTTTCTGAGTACAAGTCTTTAACATACTTGGCTAAGTTTATTCTAAGGTACTTTATTGATTTTGTTGCTATACTGAATGGGATTTTTTTTTTTACTAATTTCTATTTCTGATATTAAAATTTTGGTGTACAAAAATTCCTTTGATTTCTATATACTGACATATCCCACTGTTCTGACAAATTAACTTATTATGTTGAGTCATTTTTGGGTTGAGTCTATAGGATTTTCTGTGTACACTATCACGTCATTGACAAACAATGACAGTTTTGCTTCCTCTTTTCCAATTTAGATGGTTTTCATTTCTTTTTCTTGTCTGATTGCTATGGCAAGGATTTTCAATAGTATGTTGGATAGAAGTAGTGAAGGTGGACACCCTTGTCTTGATCCTCATATTAGTGGGAAAGTTTTTAGTTTTTGTCTGTTGAGGGTGATGTTGGCTGTAGATTTCTCATTTATAACCTGTATTATGTTGAGGTATGCTCCCCATACTCCCACTTTGCTAAGTGTTTTAATCATAAATCAGTGCTCTACCTTATCAAACACTTTTTTTCTGTATCTATTGATATGATCATGTGATTTTTGTCTTCACTTTTTTTTCATGTGGAATACTATATTTACTTATGTGTGAATGTTGTAGCCTCCTTGCATCCCTGGGGTGAGTCCCATTTCATCATGGTATATGATTTTTTTAAATATATTCCTGGATGTGGTTTGCCAATATTTTGTTGAGGATTTTGGCATCTATATTCATCAGCAATATTGGCCTATAGGTTCCTTTCTTTGTTGTGTCTTTATCTGATTTTGTGTTTAGGATGATGCTGGATTCATAAAAAGAGCTTAGGAGTCTTCTTGGATTTGTTGGCATAGTGTGAGTAGTATAGGGATTAGCTCTCCCTTAAATTCTTTGAGACATTCTCCTGTGAAACCCTCTGGTCCAGGGCTTTTGCTTGCCTGGAGATTTTTCATTATTCAATTTCACAGCTGTTATTAGTCTGTTCAGGCTTTCTGCTTCTTCTTCATTCTGTTTTGGAAAATTATATTTCTTCTAAAAAATTGTCCATTTCACTCAGGTTTTCAAATCTTGGCATATAGTTCTTCCTAGTAATTTATTTTTATTATTTATTTTTCATTGTTCAAGTACAGTTTTCTGCCTTTTCCACCCACCTGAGCCAAATACCCCATCGTCCTAGTAATTTCTGACAATCCTTTGTATATCTGTGGTATTTGTTGTAATCTCTTCCATTTAATTTCTGATTTAGTTTATTTGGGTTGTTTCTCTGTTTTTCTTGAAGAGAAATACACATTTTTTTCAAATGCACATGGAATATTTTCAAACAGAGACCACATGATAAGACACAAAACAAGCCTCAACAAATTATAGAAAATTGAAATCATGCCAAACATTTTCTCTGACCACAAGGGACTGAAACTAGAAACCAACATCAAGGAAAAAAGTTAAAAATACTCAAACTCATATAGATTGAATAGCATGCTCTTAAACAATGAATGGATAAAAGATGAGATCAAGGAATAAATCAAAAAGTTTCTGGAAAAAAATGAAAATGAACTCAAAGCAATGCAAAACTTATGGGGCATAGTGAACGCAGTCCTGAGAGGGGAGTTCATAACCATACAGGCCCACCTAAAAAACACAGGCACATTTCAAACAAACAGCCTAACCCTACATCTACAAGAACTCGAATAACAACAACAAAGAGAACCCAGAGCAAGTAGAAGGAAGGAAATAACCAAGATCAAAGCAGGTTTAAATGACATAGAGACTAAAAGAACAATACAAAGGATCAATAAATCCAGGATCTGGTTCTTTGAAATGATAAACAAGATCAACAAGCCTTTAAGCAGGCTCATCAAAAAAAAAAAAAAAAAAAAAAAAAAAAAAAAAAAAAAAAAAAAAAAAAAAAAAAAAAAAAAAAAAAAGAGAGATGACCCAAATAAACACAATCAGAAATGAAAGAGGAGAGATTACAACTGATACCACAGAAATACAAAGGATTGTAAGAAATTACTATGAAGAAGTATATGTCAAGAAATTTGAAAAACTAGGTGAAATGGACAAATTTCCAGAAAAATATAATCTTCCAAAACTCAATGAAGAAGAAGCAGAAAGCCTGAATGGACCAATAACAGCTGATGAAATTGAAGCAGTAATCAAAGGACTCCCAACACACAAAATCCCTGGACTGGATGGTCTCACAGGAGAATTCCACAAAACATTTAAGGAAGAGCTAACCCCTATCCTTCACAGACTATTCCCAAAAATCTAAGATGGAAGACTCCCAAACTCTTTTTATGAAGCTAGCATCATTCTAATCCCAAAACCAGATAAAGGCACAACAAAGAAAGGAAACTTCAGGCCAATATCCCTGATGAACATAAATGTTAAAATCTTCAACAAAATATGGGCAAACCACATCCAGCAATATATTAAAAAGATCACACACCATGATAGAGTGGGATTCATGCCAGGGATGGAAGGATGGTACAATATTAACAAATCAAAAAACACAATACATCACATAAACAAAATGAAAGGCAAAAATCACATGATCATATGAATAGATGTTGAAGAAGAATTTGATGAAGTACAGCACCCATTTATGATAAAGCACTCAGCAAAGTGGGAATAGAGGGAGCATTACTCAACATGATAAAGGCCATATATGAGAGACCTACAGCCAACATTATACTCAATGCGCAAAAGCTAAAAACGTTCCCACTAAGATCAGGAACAAGACAAGGTTATCCACTTTTACCACTTCTATTGAACATAATGTTCAATAGTCACAGAAATCACAAAAGAAAAGGAAATAAATGGCATCTAAATTGGAAAAGAGGAAAAAAAAACTGTCAGTGTTTGCAGATGACATGATAGTGTACATAGAAAATCCTATAGACTCCACCAAAAAACTACTGGACCTAATAAATGAATTTGGCAAAACAGAGGGATACAAAATCAATACTTAGAAATCAAAGGCATTTTTGTACACCAACAATTAAAACTCAGAAGCAGAAATCAGGAAAGAAACCCCACGTGATATAGCAACAAGAAAAAATAAAATACCTAGGAATTACACAAAATTTGGAGGCAAAGACCTATACTCAGAAAACTACACAACACTGAAGAAAGAAATCATGGAAGACACAAGTAAATGCAAACATTTACCATATTCATGGAATGGTAGAATTAACATCATCAAAATGTTCCTATTACCCAAAGCAGTTTATAGATTCAAGGTAATTCTTATCAAAGTATCAATGACATATTTCACAAATATTGAAGTAATATGTCAAAAATTTACATGGGACAATAAACCACTCCAAATAGCTGCAGAAATTTTGGGAAAGAAGAAAAAAGTAGGAGGGATCACAATAACTGATATCAAACTGTATTACAAGGTGACTGTAATCAAAACAACCTGGTGCTAGCATAAGAACAGACACATGGACCAATGGAACAGAATGGAGAGACCAGCAATAAACCTAAGTCTCTATAGTGAATTAATATTTGACAAAGGGGGCAGCATCATAAAATGGAGCAAAAATAGCCTCTTCAACAAATGATGTTTGGAGATCTGGACAGTTACATGCAAGAAGAAAATGAAACTTGATCACCAAATCACACCATACAGAAAAATGAATTCAAGGTGGATAATAGACTGAAATATAAGTTGTGACACCATAAAAGTCCTAGAGGAGAACATAGGCAAGAAAATCACAGATATTCTGCAAAGCACTATTTTCACTGATATGTCCCCTAGAGCAAGGGACATAAAGGAAAGAAGAAACAAATGGGACCCCATCAAGATAAAAAGCTCCTGCATGGCTAAAGAAAACAGTATTAAATTGAAAATAAAACCAACTGTATGGAAACTCATATTTGTCAGTCATACCTCAGACAAGGGTTTGATCTCCAAAATATATAAAGAACTCATACAACTTCACTCTTGAAGACAAGCAACTCAATTTAAAAAAAATGGGCAAAAGACTTGAACAGACACTTCTCCAAGGAGGACATATGGAGGGACCAGGGAAATATGAAATGATGCTCAGTATTGCTAGCCATCAGAGAGATGCAAATTAAAACCACAATGAGATACCACTTCACACCATTTAGAATGGCCGTCAAAAACAAAGCAACAAACAACAAGTGTTGGAGAGGATGTGGAGAAAAGTAACCCTAGTGCACTGTTGGTGGGATTGCAGATTGGTGCAGCCACTGTGGAAAACAGAATGGAATTTCCTCAGAAAACTAAAAATGGATCTGCCTTTTGACCTGGCAATTCCACTGCTAGGATTATATCCTAAGAACCCTGAAACACCAATCCAAAAGAACCCATGCACCGCAATGTTCACAGCAGCACACTTTACAATAGCCAAGTGTTTGAAGCAAACTACGTATCCATCAGTAAATGAATGGATCAAAAAACTATGGTACTTTTACACAATGGAATTCTATGCAGGAGAAAGAAAGAAGGAGCTCCTACCTTTTGCGATAGCATGGATGGAACTGGAGAGAATTTTGGTAATTGAAAGGCAAATACCGTATGATCTCACCTTTAACTGGAACCTAATCAACAAAATGAACAAGTAAGCAAAATGCAACCAAAGAATTTGAAATTGACAACATCCTTACTGTGACAAGAGAGGAGAGAGGATGGTATAATAGGGGGAAAGTGTGAAGGTTTTACAGGAACAATTTTAAAGGGCACATGGACAATAACAAGGGGGGTGGAAACAGTGGAAGAAGGTGGTGGGGGCTGGGTGGTGGGGAGGGGTGGGGGTAAAAGACAGAAAACTGTAGTTGAACAACAATAAAAAATATGTATTTTGCTTCTTTGGGGTGAAAGTTTATATATATATATATAACACTTTATATAAACACTATATATAACATGATGTCCATTGATCTAGGCCATTGTTAAATGCTGTAATATCCTTGTTGATATTTTGTTTGGCAGATATATACATTTTTAAAGTGAGGTGCTAAAATTCACTGTTATGAGTGTATTGCTGTATAAATCATTCTAGAATCCTCCACAATTTTCCTTTTTTATTTGGGTGCTCCTATGTTGGGTGCATATACATTTATAATGTTTATGTCTTCTTGATGGATTATTCCCTTGAGTATAGTGAAGTGTCTTTCTATCTCTTTTTATGTCCTTTTTTAAAGTTTATTATGTCTAATATAAGTATTTCTACCCAAGCTTTTTTTCCTGCCCATTTACTTGTATTATTTTTTTTCCAATCCTTCACTTTCAGTCTGTGTAGTTCTTTTGTTCTGAGGTGGGTCTCTTGTAGACAGCTTATGTTTGGGTCATGTTTTCTTATCCATTAAGCTACCCTATGTATTTTTACTGGATAACTTAATTCATTAAACTTTAAGGTTATTATTGATAGGTACTTTTTCATTGGCATTTTACCCCCTTGTCCCTGCATTCCTCGCTAGCATATTTTGCAGTGCTGGTTTGGTGGGGTTGTATTCTTTTAGGTTTCTTTTGTCTGGGAAACTCCTTATTTCACCTTCCATTTTAATTGAGATCCTTGATGGGTAGAGTAGTCTTGGTTGCAGGTCTTTGCTTTTCATTACTTGGGATTTTTCTTTCCATTCCCTTCTGTCTTGTAATGTATTCATTGAGAAGTCAGGTGCTAGCCTTATTGGACCTCCCTTGTATGTTACTTCCTGTTTCTCCCTCACTGCCTTTGAGATTCTCTCTTTGTCTTTAAATTTTGACCTTTTAATTATGATGTATCTTGGAGTAGGCCTTTTTGGGTTCCTCTTGATTGACAGCCTCTCTGCTTTCTGGAATTGTGTGACTTTTTCTCTCATCAAATGAGGGAAGTTTTCCATCACTATTTTTTCAAACAAGTTTTCTTTCCCTTCCTCTTCTTCTCCTTTTGTACTCCTTTAATTCAGATTTTATTACATTTCATATTGTCCTGCATTTCCCTTTACCCCTCTTCATGGATTTTGAGTGATTTTTTCCTTTTCTTGCTCTTTCTGGTAGTTTTTCTCTACCTTGTCCTCCAGCTTGCTGATTCGATCCTGGGTTTCATCTAGCGTGCTTTTGATTCCTTCTGCTGTGTTCTTCAGTTCAGAAATTGTATTGTTTATTTTCCCTTGGCTCTTGTTGATAATTTCTATGCCCTTTTTCATGCTGGTGTAATTTGCCATAACTTCCTTGTAGCTTCCCTGTAGGTTTTGGTAATTCTCACTGAGTTCCTTGAGCTTCCTTGTAACCATTGTTGTGAACTCATTATCTGATAGTTGACTTGCCCCTTCTTCATTTAGAGTTTGTTCTGAGGATTCCTCTTTTCCTTTTATTTGTTTTTTTCTTTGTCTTCCCATTAGTTTTGAGGCTCTTCTTATTTGTTTCTGCTTCTCAAATTGATATGTTTTGTCTCCCTGACTTTGTGATGTGAACTTCTATGATAGGAAATATGTGAGATACAATGGTGCAACCTCCTTGATCTCCTGAAGCTGATGCTCTTAGGATGCCCTTCATGCCATTTATGTTGGCTCAATGAATGTAAATGGATTTTGATTGTGTGGTGAGTCCTTTTCTACAGTTTGAATTAGGGTCACTCTGCCCACCATATCTTGCATGCTGTTGTGCAGGTTCTGCCAGAACAAAACTACAAAACCCAGGGAAAAAACCCATTACTGCAAAAAAACTCCTATCCTGCAATCCAACTATCACTAGCAAATGGACCAATATGAATAAGTTTAAAGACGTTAAGACTATTCTAAAAAAGAAGAGTAATAAACTGTATTATAAAATCTAGTGACTTAATATGCACAATCTTGATGGACAGGAAATGAATATTTAAAGCTATTCAGGAAAGAATATATTGCTAATCATGAAGAAGACCACAGTGGATTTAGTCTAGGTAGTCTCTAATATTTACCACTGTTTTTTCTTTGTGTATCCACCTCTGGTGATGTCAGATATTGACCCTGTTTGACCTTAGGTAGTCTGCTCCTAGGCTTCCAGGGATCTACTGTCTGTGGCTATCTACTTCAGTTGTTAATCTAGTCACTCTGCACTCAGCAGGCAGGCTTAAGCCCCATAGGGTGGTGCAGAATCCCTACTGTTATTGGGGCTATTGTTTCTCCTCAGGCTGGTGCTGCTCAGAAGGGAGTGGTCTGCCTGAGTAGTATAGTTGCTGCTGTATGGGTAATAACTCAGCACCAGGATTCTGGCACCTATTTTCTCAGCTTTCTTGTCAAAGTTTCCATCCCCAATATCTCCTCAGGTGTCTGTAGTCCACTATGCACTTGCCTTTGTTACAAATGAAAATTTGTGTTTTGGCCCTTTAAATGGCTCTTTGCATTTCCAGGTGTCTACCTCTGGTAGAGAGCAACCCTGCCACTTTTCACCCCTCTTTGTTATCTGTGCAATTTTTCTACTCTTGTGCTCTACGCTGGGGATCCCAGGTTAGGATTTAGACCCCATTTTTCTCATTGGGATCAAATTGGCAGCTTAATTATCCCTCAGGAGCTGCCACCTGTGGGAACCCAACCAGCCTTCTCAAGTCTCCACCATACTATTTACCATTCAGTTAGTGCTGAAGCTGAGTCTTCTGTCTGTCCAAGTTTATGAGGCTTCTCTCTTGCTATTTTTCAGTTGTTTGTTCCAGGTGATTTCTCCAAAATTTAGTTGTAATTCCAGATTTGTCCTGGGAGGAAGTTAATGTGACTTCCATTCACTCCTCTGCCATCTTGCCTCCCCTGATGACAGACATTCTGACAGGTATGAAATTATATCTCATTGTGGCTTTAATTTGCATTCCTTTGATTATTAGTGATGTTGAGTATCTTTTCAAATTTCTATTGGCTGTGCATATGTCCTTCTTGGAGAAGTGTCTATGCAAGTGCTCTGCCCATTTTTAATTGGATTGTTTGGTGTATTTATTTATTTATTTATTTATTTATTTATTTGCTGTTGAGTTATTAACTGTTTTTCAGATGTCTCATTGGTGAATATTTTCTTCCATTCAGTGTATGTTCTTTTCATTTTACTGATTTCTTTTTTATGAAAAAACATTTTAGTTTGATGTAGTCCTATTGACTTAATTTCTCTCTCTTTTCCCTTGCCTGATGAGATTTGTCAGAATAAAAATTCTGCTAAGAAAAATGTCAGAAAGTTTACTGCCTATGTTTTTTTTCTAGTTTTATAGTTTCAACTCTTACATTTAGAGCTTATTTTTGTATGTTCTGTAATTAGGTGGTCTACTTTCATTTTTGTGCATGTATCTGTCCAATTTTCCTATCACCATTTATTGAATAGACTGTCTTTACCCTACTGTATGTTCTTGCCTTTTTGTCAAATATTAATTGACCATATAGGCATGGATTTATTTCTATACTGTCTATTGTGTTAAATGTATAAGTCCATCCATTGTTAATACAACAAGAATGGTTTGCACAATGTCAATGTAACCTGGTAGCCAAGGAAAGTGGACTGGAATGAGCATGTGTGAACAATAACAGCTTCTCTGTACTGGTCTAGTCAGTAGAGGTGGTAGACTCCATTAAGTGAGCATGTTTACTGTGTGACCATCACAATCAAAATGAATGAGAAAGTAGAGCAAAAAATCTGCATGAAATTTTACGTTAAGCTTGATCATTCCTGTGCAGAAACTATTCAGATGATTCAGAAGTCCACAGCTATGGGAAGATGGAGGCTTAGGTAGACACGCTGTGCCTCCTTGCACAACCAAAAGACGGATAACAATAATTAGAAAAAAAACCAACCAGAACTGACAGAAAATAGAACTTTATGGAAGTCCGACAACCAAAGTGTTAAAGATACACTCATCCAAACCAGTAAGTTGGATAGAGCCAGGTGCGCGGCGAGAAGGAGGTTTGTAGAGCAGTGCATGTAAGGCTGCAGCAGGCAGGGGTATGGCAGCTGGTGGACTTGAATCTAGAAGGTCCCAGGCCAGTGGAGCTGACAGTCCCACATTCTTGTGCAGATAAATCTGGATAAAAAAGCTGAGGAGAAGAGCAGACCACAAAGCCTAGGGCTCCAGCTTGGGGAAATAAAACCTCAAACCACCGATTGAAAACACCTGTGGGGGCTGAGGCACTGGGAACTCCAAGCCTAACAGGGGAAATTTTTGGAGATACCTACAGGGTCCTAGAACATGCTTGCCCATGTAGGAATAAGCACCAGAAGGGCCCAATTTGCTTGTGGGTAGTGGGGGGAAGTGACTGAAAGCTGGCAGAGAGTGGAGCAAATGTCATTGTGCCTTCTCATACCCCTCCCCCACATACAACATCACAACACAACAACGTGGGTTACCCCGCCCTGGTGAACACCTAAGGCTCTTCCCCCTTATATGTAATAAGCACACTGAGAGGGAAAAAATGGCCCATATGAAAGAGCAGATCAAAACTCAAGAAAAAATACAACTAGGTCATGAAGACATAGCCAACCTATCAGATGCACAGTTCAAAACACTGATAATCAGGATACTCACAGAATTGGTTGAATTTGGTAGCAAATTAGATGAAAAAATGAAGACTACGCTAAAAGTAATGAGGACAAATGTGCAGGGAACCAATTGGGATGGGATGGAAACTGGGACTCAAATCAACAGTGTGGACAAGAAGGTAGAGAAAAACACTCAACCAGAAAAGAATGAAGAAACAAGAATTCAAAAAAATGAGGAGAGGCTTAGGAACCTCCAGGTCATCTGTAAATGTCCCAACATCCGAGTCATAGGGGTGCCAGAAGGAGAAGAGGAAGACCAAGGGATTGAATGCTTATTTGAACAAATAATGAAAGAGAACTTCCCCAATCTGACAAAGGAAATAGACTTCCAGCAAGTCCAGGAAGCTCAGAGAGTCCCAAAGAAGTTGGACCCACAGAGGAACACACCAAGACACATCATAATAACATTACCCAAAATTAAAAATAAGGAGAGAATCTTAGAAGCAGCAAGAGAAAAGGGGACAATTACCCACAAAGGAGTTTCCGTAAGACTGTCAGCTGATTTCTCAAAAGAGACCTTTCAGTCAAGAAGGGGCTGAAAGATGTTTACTAAGTCATGAAAGGCAAGGCCCTACATCCAAGATTACTCTATCCATCAAAATTTTCATTTAGAATGGAAGGGCAGATAAAGTGCTTCTCAGATAAGGTCAAGTTCAAGGAGTTCATCATCACCCAGCCTTTATTATATGAAATGTTAAAGGGATTTATATAAGTCATGGGGGGGTATCAACAGGGGAGTGGGAGGGGGAGAGAGGGGGAAAAGGTACAGAGAATAAGTAGTATAAATGGTAGCTAGAAAACAGAGAGGGGGAGGTTAAAAATAATATAGGAAATGTAGAAGCCAGAGAACTTATGTGTATGACCCATGGGCAAGAATTAAAGAGGAGAAGTTGGGGGCGGTTATGTGGGGTGGAGGGGAATAAAGGGGGGAATGGGACAACTGTAATAGCTTAATCAATAAAACATATTTAAAAAAAAGAGAGGTTCACAGCTATGGGAAAATGGTGATTAGCAGCTTCATCATGGCAACATATCTGCTTGTACATCACATTTTGTGTAGCATTTTTTGGCAAAGCATCAAACTACTCAGGTGATTCAGCTCCACTACAGCTCAGATTTGGTACCCTGTGACATCTGCCTTTTCCCAAAACTAAAATCACCTTTGATAGGAAAGAGATTTCAGACTGCTGGTGACATTCAAGAAAATATGAAGGGGCATCTGATGGTAATTCCAACAAAGGTTTTGCATAGTGTTTTGAACAGTGGAAGATATGCTTGGAAAACTGTGTAAGGTCCCAAGGTGCCTACTTTGAAGGGTACTTAGGTGTCATTGTCCTATGTACAATGTTTCTTGTATCTTGTTTCTTCTTCAATAAATATCTCTATTTTTCACATTACCTTATCACATGGCTGGATACCCTCTGGACACACACACACGTATCTGTTTTTATGGCAGTACCATAATATGGCCATTATAAAATATACTTTGATATCAGGTAACATGATACCTCCAACTTTGTTCTTCTTTCCCAAGATTGCTGTGACTATTCTGGACCTTTTGTGGTTTCATATAAATTTTTAGACTATTTGTTGTAGTTCTGTAAAATCCATTGTTGATATTTTGATAGGGAATGTATTGAGACAATAGAAGATTTGGTGGTGTGGACATTTTAATGATGTTAATTCTTCCTATCCACAAGCACGATGCACTCTTTCATTTATTTGTTTCTTCTTCAGTTTCTTCTTTCAGTGTCTTATGATTTTCTGAGTATAGGTTTCTTACCTCAATCATTACGTTTATTACTATTTTTGTATGCTATTGCAAATGAGATTGTTTTATTTTCTTTTTTAAACTATATTTTATTGATTATGCTGTTACAGTTGTCCCACTTTCCCCCACTTCTTGCTCCCCACCCCCTTACCCCCCTTTCCCCACCCTTTAGTTTTGTCCATAGGTCATACACATAAGTCCTTCTGCTTCTGCACTTCCTATACTATTCTTAACCTCCCCCTGTCTGTTGTCTACCTCCCATTTATGCTACTTGTTCTATGTCCCATTCCCACCCTCTCCCCCTACCACTCCCCTGTTGATATTCCTCCATACCTTATATACTCCCTTTAACATTTCATACAATAAAGGCTGGGTGGTGATGAACTTCTTGAACTTGACCTTATCTGAGAAGCACTTTATCTGCCCTTCCATTCTAAATGAAAACTTTGCTGGATAGAGTATTCTTGGATGTAGGTACTTGCCTTTCATGACTTGGAATACTTCTGTCCAGCCCCTTCTTGCCTGTAAGGTTTCTTTTGAGAAATCAGCTGACAGTCTTATGGGAATTCTTTGTAGGTAACTGTCTCCTTTTCTCTGGCTGCTTCTAGGATCCTTTCCTTATTTTTGATCTTGGGTAATGTAATTATGATGTGTCTTGGTGTGTTCCTCTTTGGGTCCAACTTCTTTGGGACTCTCTGAGCTTCCTGGACTTTCTGAAAGTCTATTTCCTTCACCAGCTTCAGGAAATTCTCCATCATTATGTGTTCAAATAAG
This sequence comes from Micronycteris hirsuta, assembly GCA_004026765.1. Classification (NCBI taxonomy): domain Eukaryota; kingdom Metazoa; phylum Chordata; class Mammalia; order Chiroptera; family Phyllostomidae; genus Micronycteris; species Micronycteris hirsuta. The sequence continues at coordinate 17,698 of PVJI01027120.1, forward strand.
TTTTCAATTCCTTGGATTTCTTCTTTTCCTTCTGGCAGCCCTATGATCCGTATGTTGGGCCGTTTACATATGTCCTGGAGGTTTCTGAGCCCCTCCTCCGTTTTTTGAATTCTTGTTTCTTCATTATTTTCTGGTTGGATGTTTTTTTCTTTCTGCTGGTACACTATGTTGATTTGAGTCCCAGTTTCCTTCTTATCCCTTTTGGTTCCCTGCAGATCTCTCATTTGTTCAAGCAATTTCGATAATTTTTCATCGAATTCTGTGAGCATCCTGATTACTAGGGTTTTAAACTGTGCATCTGATAGGTTGGCTATCTCTTGGTCGGTTAGTTCTGGAGCTTTGATCTGTTCCTTTCTTTGGGCCATTTT